>OZ025258.1:42412615-42641774 GCA_964019135.1 Arenicola marina
GGTGACTATAACATTGTTGTGGTATGTTGTGGGTGAGCCACCACCGCCCCCCACCCGCCCATGGTGACTATAACATTGTTGTGGTATGTTGTAGGTGAGCCACCACCCGCCCAGTGTCGCCATGTACACGGAAAGTAACAACAACGAATGGAATTCCTGGCAGGAGTTCACCATGTCCAGCAAATTCAGGGGGAAATACTTGCAAATTATTCCTCTGGGTAAGTGTGATTCACCCCAATAACTTTATGATGAATGGCTTTGTAGGTATCGCCCACCTAGTCTTTGCCAAGTCGAAGAACCACAGTGTGTTTGTAGGTATCGCCCACCTAGTCTTTGCCAAGTCGAAGAACCACTGTGTGTTTGTAGGTATCGCCCACCTAGTCTTTGCCAAGTCGAAGAACCACTGTGTGTTTGTAGGTATCGCCCACCTAGTCTTTGCCAAGTCGAAGAACCACTGTGTTTGTAGGTATCGCCCACCTAGTCTTTGCCAAGTCGAAGAACCAATGTGTGTTTGTAGGTATCGCCCACCTAGTCTTTGCCAAGTCGAAGAACCACTGTGTGTTTGTAGGTATCGCCCACCTAGTCTTTGCCAAGTCGAAGAACCACTGTGTGTTTGTAGGTATCGCCCACCTAGTCTTTGCCAAGTCGAAGAACCACTGTGTGTTTGTAGGTATCGCCCACCTAGTCTTTGCCAAGTCGAAGAACCACTGTGTGTTTGTAGGTATCGCCCACCTAGTCTTTGCCAAGTCGAAGAACCACTGTGTGTTTGTAGGTATCGCCCACCTAGTCTTTGCCAAGTCGAAGAACCACTGTGTGTTTGTAGGTATCGCCCACCTAGTCTTTGCCAAGTCGAAGAACCACTGTGTGTTTGTAGGTATCGCCCACCTAGTCTTTGCCAATTCGAAGAACCACTGTGTGTTTGTAGGTATCGCGCCCACCTAGTCTTTGCCAAGTCGAAGAACCACTGTGTGTTTGTAGGTATCGCCCACCTAGTCTTTGCCAAGTCGAAGAACCACTGTGTTTGTAGGTATCGCCCACCTAGTCTTTGCCAAGTCGAAGAACCACTGTGTGTTTGTAGGTATCGCCCACCTAGTCTTTGCCAAGTCGAAGAACCACTGTGTGTTTGTAGGTATCGCCCACCTAGTCTTTGCCAAGTCGAAGAACCACTGTGTGTTTGTAGGTATCGCCCACCTAGTCTTTGCCAAGTCGAAGAACCACTGTGTGTTTGTAGGTATCGCCCACCTAGTCTTTGCCAAGTCGAAGAACCACTGTGTGTTTGTAGGTATCGCCCACCTAGTCTTTGCCAAGTCGAAGAACCACTGTGTGTTTGTAGGTATCGCCCACCTAGTCTTTCCCAAGTCGAAGAACCACTACACGTGGCGCAAGGTGACGACGACTGTCCACAACATCATTGTGGGCAAGCTGTGGGTGGACAACCACGGCGAGATGGATATCGTGAACCACCACACGGGCGACAAGTGCCACCTCAAGTACTCCGCCTACAGCTACTTCTCCCGGGAGATGCCCCGGAAGGTAAGTGTGCCTCGCGTAGTGTCAGACCGCCAGGGTAGCGCCAGACCGCAAGGGTAGTGTCAGACCGCTAGGGTAGTGTGTCACCGCCAGGGTAGTGTCACACCGCCAGGGTAGTGTCACACCGCTAGGGTAGTGTCACACCGCCAGGGTAGTGTCACACCGCCAGGGTAGTGTCACACCGTCAGGGTAGTGTCACACCGCCAGGGTAGTGTCACACCGCCAGGGTAGTGTCACACCGCCAGGGTAGTGTCACACCGTCAGGGTAGTGTCACACCGCCAGGGTAGTGTCACACCGCCAGGGTAGTGTCACACCGCCAGGGTAGTGTCACACCGCCAGGGTAGTGTCACACCGCCAGGGTAGTGTCACACCGCCAGAGTAGTGTCACACCGCCAGGGTAGTGTCACACCGCCAGGGTAGTGTCACACCGCCAAGGTAGTGTCACACCGCCAGGGTAGTGTCACACCGCCAAGGTAGTGTCACACCGCGAAGGTAGTGTCACACCGCCAGGGTAGTGTCACACCGCCAGGATAGTGTCACACCGCCAGGGTAGTGTCACACCGCCAGGGTAGTGTCAGACCGCCAGGGTAGTGTCAGACCGCCGGGGTAGTGTCAGACCGCCAGATTAGTGTCAGACCGCCAGGGTAGTGTCAGACCGCCAGGGTATTGCCAGATGGATGTCTAACCTATGTCTATATTGTCTAGGGGTCTGGAGTTATCACAGACCGCCAGACTATTGCCAGACAGGTATCTAACTTATGTCTATATTGTCTAGGTGACTGGAGTTATCACAGACCGCTAGGGTATTGCCAGATGGGTGTCTAACCTGTCTATATTGTCTAGGTGACTGGAGTTATCACAGACCGCCAGAGTATTGCCAGATGGGTGTCTAACCTATGTCTCTATTGTCTAGGTGACTGGAGTTATCACAGACCGCCAGGGTATTGCCATATGGGTGTCTAACCTATGTCTATATTGTCTAGGTGGCTGGAGTTATCACAGACCGCCAGGGTATTGCCAGATAGGTGTCTAACTTATGTCTATATTGTCTAGGTGACTGGAGTTATCACAGACCGCCAGGGTATTGCTAGATGGGTGCTATCGGGGACCTGGGACGACAAGATTGAGGGCGCCAAGGTTCTCAACACGATCGAGACGAGCAAAGGAAGATTGTGTACGAGACTGGAGAGACGAAAGTGATGTGGCAGCGACGGTACCCAGTGTAAGTACCGAGAGACCCAATGTCAGTACCGAGAGACCCAGTGTAAGTACCGAGAGACCCAATTTCAGTACTGATAGACCCAGTGTAAGTACCGAGAGACCCAATGTAAGTACCGAGAGACCCAGTGTTACTACCGAGAGACCCAGTGTAAGTACCGAGAGACCCAGTGTAAGTACCGAGAGACCCAGTGTAAGTACCGAGAGACCCAGTGTAAGTACCGAGAGACCCAGTGTAAGTACCGAGAGACCCAGTGTAAGTACCGAGAGACCTAGTGTAAGTACCGAGAGACCCAGTGTAAGTACCGAGAGACCAAATGTAAGTACCAAGAGACCCGATGTAAGTACCGAGAGACCCAGTGTAAGTACCGAGATACCAAATGTAAGTACCGAGAGACCCGATGTAAGTACCGAGAGACCCAGTGTAAGTACCGAGAGACCCAATGTAAGTACCGAGAGACCCAGTGTAAGTACTGAGAGACCCAGTGTAAGTACCGAGAGACCTAATGTAAGTACCGAGAGACCCAGTGTAAGTACCGAGAGCCAATGTAAGTACCGAGAGACCCAGTGTAAGTACCGAGAGACCAAATGTAAGTACCGAGAGACCCGATGTAAGTACCGAGAGACCCAGTGTAAGTACCGAGATACCAAATGTAAGTACCGAGAGACCCGATGTAAGTACCGAGAGACCTAATGTAAGTACCGAGAGACCCAGTGTAAGTACCGAGAGCCAATGTAAGTACCGAGAGACCCAGTGTAAGTACCGAGAGACCCAGTGTAAGTACCGAGAGACCTAATGTAAGTACCGAGAGACCTAGTGTAAGTACCGAGAGACCCAGTGTAAGTACCGAGAGCCAATGTAAGTACCGAGAGACCCAGTGTAAGTACCGAGAGACCCAGTGTAAGTACCGAGAGACCTAATGTAAGTACCGAGAGACCTAGTGTAAGTACCGAGAGACCCAGTGTAAGTACCGAGAGCCAATGTAAGTACCGAGAGACCAGTGTAAGTACCGAGAGACCCAGTGTAAGTACCGAGAGACCTAATGTAAGTACCGAGAGACCCAGTGTAAGTACCGAGAGCCAATGTAAGTACCGAGAGACCCAGTGTAAGTACCGAGAGACCCAGTGTAAGTACCGAGAGACCTAATGTAAGTACCGAGAGACCCAGTGTAAGTACCGAGAGCCAATGTAAGTACCGAGAGACCCAGTGTAAGTACCGAGTGACCTAATGTAAGTACCGAGAGACCTAGTGTAAGTACCGAGTGACCCAATGTAAGTACCGAGAGACCCGATGTGAGTACCGAGAGACCCAGTGTAAGTACCGAGAGACCCAGTGTAAGTACCGAGAGACTTAATGTAAGTACTGAGAGACCCAATGTAAGTACCGAGAGACCCAGTGTAAGTACTGAGAGACCCAGTGTAAGTACCGAGAGACCTAGTGTAGGTACCGAGAGACCAATGTAAATACCGAGAGACCCAGTGTAAGTACCGAGAGACCTAATGTAAGTACCGAGAGACCCAGTGTAAGTACCGAGAGACCCAGTGTAAGTACCGAGAGACCTAATGTAAGTACCGAGAGACCCAGTGTAAGTACCGAGAGACCCAATGTAAGTACCGAGAGACCCAGTGTTACTACCGAGAGACCCAGTGTAAGTACCGAGAGACCCAGTGTAAGTACCGAGAGACCCAGTGTAAGTACCGAGAGACCCAGTGTAAGTACCGAGAGACCTAATGTAAGTACCGAGAGACCCAGTGTAAGTACCGAGAGACCCAATGTAAGTACCGAGAGACCCAGTGTAAGTACCGAGAGACCTAGTGTAAGTACCGAGAGACCCAGTGTAAGTAACGAGAGACCCAGTGTAAGTACCGTGAGACCCAATGTCAGTACCGAGAGACCCAGTGTAAGTACCGAGAGACCCAGTGTAAGTACCGAGAGACCCAATGTAAGTACCGAGAGACCCAATGTAAGTACCGAGAGACCCAATGTGAGTACCGAGAGACCCCTCTGACCCCTACCCCTCGCCCCGTATCATCCCTAACGCTCGCCCCCTCCGACCCCTACCCCCCCCTCTCTCTGACCCTACCCCCCGCCCCCTCTGACCATACCCCCCGCCCCCTCTGACCCATACCCCTCGCCCCGTGTGACTCCTACCCCCCGCCCCCTCTGACCCCTACCCCTCGCCCCCTCTGACCCCTACCCCCCACCCCCTCTGACCCCTACCCCTCTTCCGATGTGACCCCTACCCCCCGCCCCCTCTGACCCCCACCCCCCACCCCCCTCTGACCCCCACCCCCCACCCCCTCTGAGCCCCACCCCTCGCCCTGTATGACCCCTACCCCTCGCCCCGTATGACCCCTACCCCTCGTCTTATGTGACCCCTACCCCTCGCCCCGTATGACCCCTACCCCTACCCCTGTGATAGTCTACGTCATACCCCTACCCCCCGCCCCCTCTGACCCCTACCCCCCACCCCCTCTGACCCCCACCCCTCGCCCCGTATGAACCCTACCCCTCGCCCCCTCTGACCCCTACCCCCACCCCCTCTGACCCATACCCCTCGCCCTATGTGACTCTGACCCCCCGCCCCCTCTGACCCCCACCCCTCGCCCCGTATGACCCCTACCCCACGCCCCCTCTGACCCCTACCCCCCACCCCCTCTGATCCCTACCCCTCGCCCCATGTGACCCCTACACCTTGCAGGCCGGAGTTGGAGAAGTGCTACCACTTCACGCAGCTGGCGGTGGAGCTGAACGAGCCGGAGGAGGGCGTGGCGCCGACGGACAGCCGCCTGCGCCCCGACCAGCAGCCACATGGAGGAGGGCGCCTGGGGACGACGCCAACAAGAAGAAGGTCCTGCTCGAGAGGAGAAGCAGCGCGCCACGCGGCGGCGGCGCGAACAGGAGGCCAACGAGAGTGCCTCCGAAGGTCAGTACTGGGGTCCGCCAGGGGTCATGGGGTGGGATCAGCGAGTGGAGTCAGGGGTGAGGTCAGCTTAATGGGGTCAGCCACCGGGGTCAGGATGTGGGGTCAGGGGTGATGTCAGCCAGGGATCAGGGGGTGTGGTCAGCTAATGGGGTCAGGGGCGAGATCAGCTAATAGGGTCACGGGTGAGGTCAGCTAATGGAATCAGCCAGCGGAGTCGGGCTGTGTTATCTTAAGTGTTAACTTATACACTATGTCCTAAATGCCTAAGACGTACCCTATACGTCATACCCTATACGTCATGACCTATATATCATACTCTATACGTCATGACCTATATGTCATGCCCTATACGTCATGCCCTACGCCATGTCCTGTATGTACTGTCATACCCTATCTGATGGTTGTTTGTGGTGTTCCAGGTAAGGAGTACGTGGGCTACGAGGCCAATTGGTTCCGGAAGGACATAGACCCGCAGACGGGCAGCCCGATCCACATCTACACCGGGGAGTACTGGGACTGCCGCGGCAAACAGGACTGGTCCCGCTGTCCAGACATCTTCTTGTGATGAAGGGTCCTCTAGCCCACTCAGACGTTACCTGCCTGCCTCCAACACCCCCCCCACCCCTCTAACCATCCATGATGCAACCCTCCCCCTCCTCCTACACCCCCCGCCTCTCCGGTGACGAGGGGCCCTCAGTGACCAGCCGGCAGACGCCCTGCCAGAGAGGTTTATAGGCCAGTAAACCAAGGGATGGACGGAGGAGGTCTTCAGCGTCCAGTCGGACACTTCGCTCCAGAAGTCACGTGATGTGGCTGCCGCCGACCCGTGCCTGAAGCGGACTCAGAGACACGCCTGGTGTTACTCCGCGAGCCACGCCTCATGTTACTCCGCGAGCCACGCCTCATGTTACTCCGCGAGCCACGCCTCATGTTACTCCGCGAGCCACGCCTCGTGTTACTCCGCGAGCCACGCCTCGTGTTACTCCGCGAGCCACGCCTCGTGTTACTCCGCGAGCCACGCCTCGTGTTACTCCGCGAGCCACGCCTCGTGTTACTCCGCGAGCCACGTCTCGTGTTACTCCGCGAGCCACGCCTGGTGTTACTCCGCGAGCCACGCCTCGTGTTACTCCGCGAGCCGCGCCTGGTGTTACTCCGCGAGCCGCGCCTGGTGTTACTCCGCGAGCCACGCCTCATGTTACTCCGCGAGCCACGCCTCGTGTTACTCCGCGAGCCACGCCTCGTGTTACGTCGCGAGCCGCGCCTGGTGTTACTCCGCGAGCCGCGCCTGGTGTTACTCCGCGAGCCACGCCTCGTGTTACTCCGCGAGCCGCGCCTCGTGTTACTCCGCGAGCCACGCCTCGTGTTACTCCGCGAGCCGCGCCTCGTGTTACTCCGCGAGCCACGTCTCGTGTTACTCCGCGAGCCACGCCTCGTGTTACTCCGCGAGCCACGCCTCGTGTTACTCCGCGAGCCACGCCTCGTTTTACTCCGCGAGCCACGCCTGGTGTTACTCCGCGAGCCGCGCCTGGTGTTACTCCGCGAGCCACGTCTCGTGTTACTCCGCGAGCCACGCCTGGTGTTACTCCGCGAGCCGCGCCTGGTGTTACTCCGCGAGCCACGCCTGGTGTTACTCCGCGAGCCACGCCTGGGGTTACTCCGCGAGCTGCGCCTGGTGTTACTCCGCGAGCTACGCCTGGTGTTACTCCGCGAGCCACGCCTGGTGTTACTCCGCAAGCCGCGCCTGGTGTTACTCCGCGAGCCACGCCTGGTGTTACTCCGCGAGCCACGCCTGGTGTTACTCCGCGAGCTACGCCTGGTGTTACTCCGCGAGCCACGTCTCGTGTTACTCCGCGAGCCACGCCTGGTGTTACTCCGCGAGCCGCGCCTGGTGTTACTCCGCGAGAGAGATGGGTCTGCAGTGCAGCGAGGAGTCAATTGTGACGTCATACATGGATTGTGATGTCATACATGGATTGTGATGTCATACATGGATTGTGACCTCATACATTGATGACGACGTGCCTGAAGATGTCGTTAATGGCTGCGGTTTCCACATACATGTATATGTCTTTGGCATCTCGATGGTATGAGACCCAATTTGGTGTCGGAGCCAAGTGTTGGGGATGGAGTGGAGGTCGTGGCTAAAGATACCGCGGAGGTTGACAAAGTCATGTTTGTGGATCTGTTCGTAGAGTGTACTGACATCCTGCATACCATGTCAAGGACGCTATCGTTACCATAGTATGATTAAAGACTTAGACAAGTATTGGTGGATAGTCTGGCGGAGGTTGGTAGGGTTTTAAGGTGGCTTGTCGGTCTGTGTGGAGAGAAGTGGTTTGTTGTGACGTGGGTATATATAGATCACGATGTCAGTATGGGGAGAGGTGACTTGTAGGGGTATGTGGCTATCGCTAGTGACAAGCGTCTATCTCTAGTGACAGGCGTCTATCTCTAGTGACAGGCGTCTATCTCTAGTGACAGGCGTCTATCGCTAGTGACAGGCGTCTATCGCTAGTGACAGGCGTCTATCGCTAGTGATAGGCGTCTATCGCTAGTGACAGGCGTATATCTCTAGTGACAGGCGTCTATCTCCAGTGACAGGCGTCTATCGCTAGTGACAGGCGTCTATCTCTAGTGACAGGCGTCTATCGCTAGTGACAGGCGTCTATCGCTAGTGACAGGCGTCTATCTCTAGTGACAGGCGTCTATCGCTAGTGACAGGCGTCTATCTCTAGTGACAGGCGTCTATCGCTAGTGACAAGCGTATATCTCTAGTGACAGGCGTCTATCTAGCGACAGGCGTCTATCTAGTGACAGGCGTCTATCGCTAGTGACAGGCGTCTATCGCTAGTGACAGGCGTCTATCTCTAGTGACAGGCGTCTATCTCTAGTGACAGGCGTCTATCTCTAGTGACAGGCGTCTATCTCTAGTGACAGGCGTCTATCTCTAGTGACAGGCGTCTATCGCTAGTGACAGGCGTCTTGTCTATATGTCTGACATGTTTCCGTCTCTAGTGACAGGCACGGGTCTGTTTGACAGGCGATACCTTATTGACAGGTATCTCACAGAGCTGGCGCCAATCTCTGTTAAGCACACGGTTTAGTTATTCAGGGAGCCGCCAGGGTGTGTCGCTGGGCTAACCTCAAACCCAAGACAGTCCTGAGTTGTCGCACTTAGTCGGCTAACCTCAAACCCCAGACGGGCCAGGGTCGTTTAAATGCGTTTGAATGCATTTAGCTGGGATGTGTTTAAGTTGTACCCAGTCTAGTCCACTTATACGAAACTAACCGCGTAAACGATTGTTAGGGGAGAATGTTACTCTGTGAATGATGGCGGCTTGGCCAGGGATACAGTAAGTACAGGCCTCGTTACTAACTATCCTAGTCTAGATGGCCTACACATGTTGAGACTTTTGTAACCATTTGAAATTACAGTTTTGATTTTTGTATCTAGCTTTTGTTTAAGTTACACCGGATTCTGGGAAAGTCTATAGTTCTGTATCAATGGAGAGAGTGGCGGATGTGTATACGCGCGGCCCGTGGTCTGTGACCCGTGGTCTGTGGCCCGTGGTCTGTGTGGCCCGTGGTCTGCGACCCGGGGTCTGTCCCGTGGTCTGCGGCCCGTGGTCTGTGGCCCGGGGTCTGCGGCCCGGGGTCTGCGGCCCGGGGTCTGCGGCCCGGGGTCTGCGGCCCGGGGTCTGCGGCCCGGGGTCTGCGGCCCGGGGTCTGCGGCCCGGGGTCTGCGGCCCGGGGTCTGCGGCCCGGGGTCTGCGGCCCGCGGTCTTTAGAGTGAAGGACTGTTAAGAGTCAGCCTGAACCTAAACGAATCCTGCAGTCGTTGACAGCGCCTTGTGTACAGTATCTACGGGAGTGGCTATTTCATTTTGAACTAGGGAGGGAGAGCACTGCGGCGTCATTATCATTTTTTTCCTATTAGTTTCTTTCAGTTTATATTTACTAATCATGTTTCAATGCGACAAATGCTTGTTTTTTTGTGATAACTGACGTGCAAATAATGACCAGCTGTATAGAATATCTGAGGACTAAAGTCATGTAATATTATATACTCTCAAGCTGATATTTGGACACTGCGCGGGAAATGACTTTCACTGGATTGGTTGTCATCGCGGTGACGTGAAACAAGTTCGACGATTTCTTCTGTCGTTCAAACGCGACGTTAACGAGCGCGCTGGGCTCTACCGCATGTAGCATGTATATATACACAGCTGTATGTATACACTGTGTTATACACAGCTGTATGTATACACTGTGTTTATACACAGCTGTATGTATACACTGTGTTATACACAGCTGTATGTATACACTGTTTATACACAGCTGTATGTATACACTGTGTTTATGCACAGCTGTATATATACACTGTGTTTATACACAGCTGTATGTATACACTGTTTATACACAGCTGTATGTATACACTGTGTTATACACAGCTGTATGTACACACTGTGTTTATGCACAGCTGTATATATACACTGTGTTTATACACAGCTGTATGTATACACAGCTGTATGTATACACAGCTGTATGTATACACTGTTTATACACAGCTGTATGTGTACACTGTGTTTATACACAGCTGTATGTATACACTATGTTTATACACAGCTGTATATATACACAGCTGTATGTATACACTGTTTATACACGGTGTTTATACACAGCTGTATGTATACACAGCTGTACGTATACACTGTGTTTAGACACAGCTGTATGTATATACTGTGTTTATACACAGCTGTATGTATACACAGCTGTATATATACACAGCTGTATGTATACACTGTGTTTATACACAGCTGTATATAGACACAGCTGTATGTATACACTGTGTTTATACACATCTGTATGTATACACTGTGTTTATACACAGCTGTATGTATACACTGTGTTTATACACAGCTGTATGTATACACTGTGTTTATACACAGCTGTATATGTACACAGCTGTATGTATATAGGTGCAGTGTGTGGCGGTACAGCGGTTGTTGTACCCTCTAAGCCGGTGGTGATGGTTGACCGGCCAGTTGCCAGGGCCGTGTCCACTTTGCTTGGTGTACATACAAGTTACTGGCGATGTGTACATAGGTTGCCGTCGGGATGGTTCCCTTAGGACTGGTGTAGTCCTCTGTATGTGGGTAGCTGCCCGCTCCGGTCGGCTGTCCGCTCACGTAGGCCGAGTAGTCTGGGACATATCACGTGTTAGGATTAGTGCGCGGGGTGAGCCCGGGGCTAGCCCGCTGTGACCTGGGGCTAGCCCGCTGTGACCCGGGGCTAGCCCGCTGTGACCCGGGGCTAGCCCGCTGTGACCCGCTCGCCGTGTCCTCTCCGCTCCTGTCCTGTTCTTTAGTTCACTGGGCGTGTATGGCGTGAGGCAGGGATGACGTGTATGGGAAGCGCGTGACGTGGTTGTCATGGATACCGTGATGGTCATCGGCGTTGCCAACTGTGTCAGTATCTGCCATGTTGACTGACGGTATCTGCCATGTTAACTGACGGTATCTGCCATGTTGACTGACGGTATCTGCCATGTTAACTGACGGTATCTGCCATGTTGACTGACGGTATCTGCCATGTTGACTGACGGTATCTGCCATGTTGACTGACGGTATCTGCCATGTTGACTGACGGTATCTGCCATGTTAACTGGCGGTCCTCGCCATGTTAACTGACGGTATCTGCCATGTTGACTGGCGGTATCTCCAATGTTGACTGGCGGTATCTGCCATGTTGACTGGCGGTATCTGCCATGTTAAGTGACGGAATCTGCTATGTTAACTGACGGCATCTGCCATGTTGACTAACGGTATCTGCCATGTTAACAAACGGTATCTGCTTTGTTAACTGACGGTATCTGCCATGTTGACTGACGGTATCTGCCTAGTTAACGGACGGTATCTGCCATGTTGACTGACGGTATCTGCCATGTTGACTGACGGTATCTGCCATGTTGACTGACGGTATCTGCCATGTTGACTGACGGTATCTGCCATGTTGACTGACGGTATCTGCCATGTTGACTGACGGTATCTGTCATGTTGACTGACAGTATCTGCCATGTTAACTGACGGTATTTGCCTAGTCAACTGACGGTATCTGCCTTGTTAACTGACGGTATCTGCCATATTGACTGACGGTATCTGCCATGTTGGCTGACGGTATCTGCCATGTTGACTGACGGTATCTGCCATGTTAACTGACGGTATCTGCCTTGTTGACTGACGGTATCTGCCAACAGTGTGAACTGTGTGTTCAGTTGCTGACGTCTACTTGACCGAGAGGTCTGTTGTTTGTTATTTCTTATCTCATGTCAGAAAAACGTCATTCTAGAAGTGAAATGTATGAGCATTTTTAATGACGTCAAACGCGAAAGAAGTCCCCACATTTTTGTTTTCGAATAATTGGTTCCAACAATGAAACTAATAGTTATTCAAACATTTTGTCCTTGGCAAAGACCATATCATGTGAAGTATACACTGGGCAGTGTGAAGTATAATACACTGGGCAGTATGTAGTGTACACTGGGCAGTGTGTAGTGTACACTGGGCAGTGTGTAGTGTACACTGGGCAGTGTGTAGTGTACACTGGGCAGTGTGTAGTGTACACTGGGCAGTGTGTAGTGTACACTGGGCAGTGTGAAGTATAATACACTGGGCAGTATGTAGTGTACACTGGGCAGTGTGTAGTGTACACTGGGCAGTGTGTAGTGTATACTGGGCAGTGTGTAGTGTACACTGGGCAGTGTGTAGTGTACACTGGGCAGTGTGTAGTGTACACTGGGCAGTGTGAAGTATAATACACTGGGCAGTATGTAGTGTACACTGGGCAGTGTGTAGTGTACACTGGGCAGTGTGTAGTGTACACTGGGCAGTGTGAAGTATAATACACTGGGCAGTGTGTAGTGTACACTGGGCAGTGTGTAGTGTACACTGGGCAGTGTGTAGTGTACACTGGGCAGTGTGTAGTGTACACTGGGCAGTGTGTAGTGTACACTGGGCAGTGTGAAGTATAATACACTGGGCAGTATGTAGTGTACACTGGGCAGTGTGTAGTGTACACTGGGCAGTGTGTAGTGTACACTGGGCAGTATGTAGTGTACACTGGGCAGTGTGAAGTATAATACACTGGGCAGTATGTAGTGTACACTGGGCAGTGTGTAGTGTACACTGGGCAGTGTGTAGTGTACACTGGGCAGTGTGTAGTGTACACTGGGCAGTGTGAAGTATAATACACTGGGCAGTATGTAGTGTACACTGGGCAGTGTGTAGTGTACACTGGGCAGTGTGTAGTGTACACTGGGCAGTATGTAGTGTACACTGGGCAGTGTGAAGTATAATACACTGGGCAGTATGTAGTGTACACTGGGCAGTGTGTAGTGTACACTGGGCAGTGTGTAGTGTACACTGGGCAGTGTGTAGTGTACACTGGGCAGTGTGAAGTATAATACACTAGGCAGTATGTAGTGTACACTGGGCAGTGTGTAGTGTACACTGGGCAGTGTGTAGTGTACACTGGGCAGTATGTAGTGTACACTGGGCAGTGTGTAGTGTACACTGGGCAGTGTGAAGTATAATACACTGGGCAGTATGTAGTGTACACTGGGCAGTGTGTAGTGTACACTGGGCAGTGTGAAGTATAATACACTGGGCAGTGTGTAGTGTATACTGGGCAGTGTGTAGTGTACACTGGGCAGTGTGTAGTGTACACTGGGCAGTGTGTAGTGTACACTGGGCAGTGTGAAGTATAATACACTGGGCAGTATGTAGTGTACACTGGGCAGTGTGTAGTGTACACTGGGCAGTGTGTAGTGTATACTGGGCAGTGTGTAGTGTACACTGGGCAGTGTGTAGTGTACACTGGGCAGTGTGTAGTGTACACTGGGCAGTGTGAAGTATAATACACTGGGCAGTATGTAGTGTACACTGGGCAGTGTGTAGTGTACACTGGGCAGTGTGTAGTGTACACTGGGCAGTGTGAAGTATAATACACTGGGCAGTGTGTAGTGTACACTGGGCAGTGTGTAGTGTACACTGGGCAGTGTGTAGTGTACACTGGGCAGTGTGTAGTGTACACTGGGCAGTGTGTAGTGTACACTGGGCAGTGTGAAGTATAATACACTGGGCAGTATGTAGTGTACACTGGGCAGTGTGTAGTGTACACTGGGCAGTGTGTAGTGTACACTGGGCAGTATGTAGTGTACACTGGGCAGTGTGAAGTATAATACACTGGGCAGTATGTAGTGTACACTGGGCAGTGTGTAGTGTACACTGGGCAGTGTGTAGTGTACACTGGGCAGTGTGTAGTGTACACTGGGCAGTGTGAAGTATAATACACTGGGCAGTATGTAGTGTACACTGGGCAGTGTGTAGTGTACACTGGGCAGTGTGTAGTGTACACTGGGCAGTATGTAGTGTACACTGGGCAGTGTGAAGTATAATACACTGGGCAGTATGTAGTGTACACTGGGCAGTGTGTAGTGTACACTGGGCAGTGTGTAGTGTACACTGGGCAGTGTGTAGTGTACACTGGGCAGTGTGAAGTATAATACACTAGGCAGTATGTAGTGTACACTGGGCAGTGTGTAGTGTACACTGGGCAGTGTGTAGTGTACACTGGGCAGTATGTAGTGTACACTGGGCAGTGTGTAGTGTACACTGGGCAGTATGTAGTGTACACTGGGCAGTGTGAAGTATAATACACTGGGCAGTATGTAGTGTACACTGGGCAGTGTGTAGTGTACACTGGGCAGTGTGTAGTGTACACTGGGCAGTGTGTAGTGTACACTGGGCAGTGTGTAGTGTACACTGGGCAGTGTGTAGTGTACACTAGTAATGTACACACCCAGACAAAAGCGAAATATGTAATTTCATGACTTTGCACGTATATTTGAAGACAGAACATTTGTTTATATTGCATGAATGTACTTTCTGAATATACCCAGTCCTAGCCTACCTGGTACCTTGTGAGGCTTACGTATACCCAGTCCTGGCTGACCTGGTACCTGGTGAGGCTTAAGTATACCGGTAAATAAAGAATTGAAGTCTTGCTTGGAGTATGAAATACATCTAGAATAAACATCTGTTGTGTCTAATCCGGTCCTGATTAATTAGAGAAACACGTTGTAGTTTTTTAATCCCATGTGATTTGACTTAGGCACGTGGTGGTTGGCGATCACTGGGTCACAGCCACGTGGTATGGGACATAGAGCCGTGGACTGTAGACATATTGATCAATGTAAATGAGGGCCATTTAGCCAACTTTGCGTGTACAATGTACAGTTTGTTCTGCATGTACACAGTGTACATTTTGTTCTGGATGATAGTTTTGCTTAGTTGTGAGGAGATGATGTGCAGTCGGTCACTCAGCCTGAATAAATAAAAAAGATTTAATTGTGCCTTTCTTTCTTACGGCGTGGCGTAAATATCTTTATTATAAACCCGTTATTGCTACAAATCGACACTTAAGAATAATCTGACATACCCCAATCCCTAACTCAGACAATGACATACCCCAATCCCCAACCCTGACAGTGACATTCCCCAACCCTGACAGTGACATACCCCAATCCCCAACACAGACACTGACATACCCCAATCCCCAACCTAGACACTGACATACTCCAATCCCCAACACAGACACTGACATATCCCAATCTCCAACCCAGACACTGACATATCCCAATCTCCAACACAGACATACCCCAATCCCAGACACTGACATACCCCAATCCCCAACCCTGACAGTGACCTACCCCAATCCCCAACCCTGACAGTGACATACCCCAATCCCCAACCCTGACAGTGACCTACTCCAATCCCCAACACAGACACTGACATACCCCAATCCCCCAACCAGACACTGACCTACCCCAATCCCCAACACAGACACTGACATACCCCAATCCCAGACACTGACCTACCCCAATCCCCAACCCAGAAACTGACATACCCCAGACACTGACATACCCCAATCCCCAACCCAGACACTGACATACTCCAATCCCCAACCCAGACACTGACATACCCCAATCCCCCATCCAGACACTGACATACCCCAATCCCCTATCCAGACACTGACATACCCCAATCCCCAACCCTGACAGTGACATACCCCAATCCCCAACCCAGACACTGACATACTCCAATCCCCAACCCTGACAGTGACATACCCCAATCCCCAACCCTGACAGTGACATTCCCCAACCCTGACAGTGACATACCCCAATCCCCAACACAGACACTGACATACCCCAATCCCCAACCTAGACACAGACATACTCCAATCCCCAACACAGACACTGACATATCCCAATCTCCAACCCAGACACTGACATATCCCAATCTCCAACACAGACATACCCCAATCCCAGACACTGACATACCCCAATCCCCAACCCTGACAGTGACCTACCCCAATCCCCAACCCTGACAGTGACATACTCCAATCCCCAACACAGACACTGACATACCCCAATCCCCAACCCTGACAGTGACCTACTCCAATCCCCAACACAGACACTGACATACCCCAATCCCCCAACCAGACACTGACATACCCCAATCCCCAACACAGACACTGACATACCCCAATCCCAGACACTGACCTACCCCAATCCCCAACCCAGAAACTGACATACCCCAGACACTGACATACCCCAATCCCCAACCCAGACACTGACATACTCCAATCCCCAACCCAGACACTGACATACCCCAATCCCCCATCCAGACACTGACATACCCCAATCCCCTATCCAGACACTGACATACCCCAATCCCCAACCCTGACAGTGACATACCCCAATCCCCAACCCAGACACTGACATACTCCAATCCCCAACCCTGACAGTGACATACCCCAATCCCCAACCCAGACACTGACATGCTCCAATCCCCAACCCTGAGAGTGACATACCCAAATCCCCAACCCAGACACTGACATACCCCAATCCCCAACCCTGACAGTGACATACCCCAATCCCCCACCCAGACACTGACATACCCCAATCCCCAACACAGACACTGACATATCCCAATCTCCAACACTGACCTACCCCAATCCCAGACACTGACATACCCCAATCCCCAACCCAGACACTGACATACCCCAATCCCAGACACTGACATACCCCAATCCCCAACCCAGACACTGGCATACCCCAATCCCCAACCTAGACACTGACATACTCCAATCCCCAACCCAGACACTGACATACCCCAATCCCCAATCCAGACACTGACATACCCCAATCCCCTATCTAGACACTGACATACCCCAATCCCAGACACTGACATACCCCAATCCCCAACACAGACACTGGCATACCCCAATCCCCAACCTAGACACTGACATACCCCAATCCCCCATCCAGACACAGACATACCCCAATCCCCAACCCTGACAGTGACATACCCCAATCCCCCACCCAGACACTGACATACTCCAATCCCCAACCCTGACAGTGACATACCCCAATCCCCAACCCAGACACTGACATACTCCAATCCCCAACCCTGACATACCCCAATCCCCAACCCAGACAGTGACATACCCCAATCCCCCACCCTGACACTGACATACCGTAATCCCCCACACAGACACTGACATACCCCAATCCCAGACACTGACATACCCCAATCCCCAAGCCAGACACTGACATACCCCAATCCCCCATCCAGACACTGACATACCCCAATCCCCTATCCAGACACTGACATACCCCAATCCCCAACCCTGACAGTGACATACCCCAATCCCCAACCCAGACACTGACATACCCCAATCCCCCATCCAGACACTGACATACCCCAATCCCCTATCCAGACACTGACATACCCCAATCCCCAACCCTGACAGTGACATACCCCAATCCCCAACCCAGACACTGACATACTCCAATCCCCAACCCTGACAGTGACATACCCCAATCCCCAACCCAGACACTGACATACTCCAATCCCCAACCCTGAGAGTGACATACCCAAATCCCCAACCCAGACACTGACATACCCCAATCCCCAACCCTGACAGTGACATACCCCAATCCCCCACCCAGACACTGACATACCCCAATCCCCAACACAGACACTGACATATCCCAATCTCCAACACTGACCTACCCCAATCCCAGACACTGACATACCCCAATCCCCAACCCAGACACTGACATACCCCAATCCCAGACACTGACATACCCCAATCCCCAACCCAGACACTGGCATACCCCAATCCCCAACCCAGACACTGACATACCCCAATCCCCCATCCAGACACTGACATACCCCAATCCCCTATCCAGACACTGACATACCCCAATCCCAGACACTGACATACCCCAATCCCCAACACAGACACTGGCATACCCCAATCCCCAACCTAGACACTGACATACCCCAATCCCCCATCCAGACACAGACATACCCCAATCCCCAACCCTGACAGTGACATACCCCAATCCCCCACCCAGACACTGACATACTCCAATCCCCAACCCTGACAGTGACATACCCCAATCCCCAACCCAGACACTGACATACTCCAATCCCCAACCCTGACATACCCCAATCCCCAACCCAGACACTGACATAACCCAATCCCCAACCCTGACAGTGACATACCGTAATCCCCCACACAGACACTGACATACCCCAATCCCAGACACTGACATACCCCAATCCCCAAGCCAGCCACTCACACCGTAGTGCTCCGCCACTGTCAGTGATAGTACATCGGATAAGGATGACTGTAGTCACACAAAGGGATATTTTGGTTTTGCGTCACCTGACATCTTGGGTTCATGCCACGACGCTCCATGACGTCATCATGGACTAATAGGTAATCCCAGGGGGCTGCACGCTGCGGGTTGCTCCAGGTGTCTGTTGGTATCTGTGGGTCACGTGGGTCGCTGCAGTGGAGCCGCCAGTCCTGGCTTTCTGTCCTGTCACTCTCCGAGTCACAAGCAGGGACCGCCCCACCGCAGCACAGGGGCCAGCCATCCAGCCACACGCAGGGACCGCAGCACAGGGGCCAGCCATCTAGCCACACGCAGGGACCGCCCCACCGCAGCACAGGGGCCAGCCATCTAGCCACACGCAGGGACCGCCCCACCGCAGCACAGGGGCCAGCCATCTAGCCACACGCAGGGACCGCCCCACCGCAGCACAGGGGCCAGCCATCTAGCCACACGCAGGGACCGCCCCACCGCAGCACAGGGGCCAGCCATCTAGCCACACGCAGGGACCGCCCCACCGCAGCACAGGGGCCAGCCATCCAGCCACACGCAGGGACCGCCCCACCGCAGCACAGGGGCCAGCCATCTAGCCACACGCAGGGACCGCCCCACCGCAGCACAGGGGCCAGCCATCTAGCCACACGCAGGGACCGCCCCACCGCAGCACCAGGGCCAGCCATCCAGCCACACGCAGGGACCGCCCCACCGCAGCACCGGGGCCAGCCATCTAGCCACACGCAGGGACCGCCCCACCGCAGCACAGGGGCCAGCCATCCAGCCACACGCAGGGACCGCCCCACCGCAGCACAGGGGCCAGCCATCTAGCCACACGCAGGGACCGCCCCACCGCAGCACAGGGGCCAGCCATCTAGCCACACGCAGGGACCGCCCCACCGCAGCATAGGGGCCAGCCATCCAGCCACACGCAGGGACCGCCCCACCGCAGCACAGGGGCCAGCCATCCAGCCACACGCAGGGACCGCCCCACCGCAGCACAGGGGCCAGCCATCCAGCCACACGCAGGGACCGCCCCACCGCAGCACAGGGGCCAGCCATCCAGCCACACGCAGGGACCGCCCCACCGCAGCACAGGGGCCAACCATCTAGCCACACGTAGGGACCGCCCCACCGCAGCACCGGGGCCAGCCATCTAGCCACACGTAGGGACCGCCCCACCGCAGCACAGGGGCCAGCCATCCAGCCACACGCAGGGACCGCCCCACCGCAGCACAGGGGCCAACCATCTAGCCACACGCAGGGACCGCCCCACCGCAGCACAGCGGCCAGCCATCTAGCCACACGCAGGGACCGCCCCACCGCAGCACAGCGGCCAGCCATCTAGCCACACGCAGGGACCGCCCCACCGCAGCACAGGGGCCAGCCATCTAGCCACACGTAGGGACCGCCCCACCGCAGCACCGGGGCCAGCCATCTAGCCACACGTAGGGACCGCCCCACCGCAGCACAGCGGCCAGCCATCTAGCCACACGTAGGGACCGCCCCACCGCAGCACCGGGGCCAGCCATCTAGCCACACGTAGGGACCGCCCCACCGCAGCACAGGGGCCAGCCATCCAGCCACACGCAGGGACCGCCCCACCGCAGCACAGGGGCCAGCCATCCAGCCACACGCAGGGACCGCCCCACCGCAGCACAGCGGCCAGCCATCTATCCACACGCAGGGACCGCCCCACCGCAGCACAGCGGCCAGCCATCTAGCCACACGTAGGGACCGCCCCACCGCAGCACAGGGGCCAGCCATCTAGCCACACGCAGGGACCGCCCCACCGCAGCACAGGGGCCAGCCATCTAGCCACACGTAGGGACCGCCCCACCGCAGCACAGGGGCCAGTCATCTAGCCACACGCAGGGACCGCCCCACCGCAGCACAGGGGCCAGCCATCTAGCCACACGTAGGGACCGCCCCACCGCAGCACAGGGGCCAGTCATCTAGCCACACGTAGGGACCGCCCCACCGCAGCACAGGGGCCAGCCATCTAGCCACACGTAGGGACCGCCCCACCGCAGCACAGGGGCCAGCCATCTAGCCACACGCAGGGACCGCCCCACCGCAGCACAGGGGCCAGCCATCTAGCCACACGTAGGGACCGCCCCACCGCAGCACAGGGGCCAGCCATCTAGCCACACGCAGGGACCGCCCCACCGCAGCACAGCGGCCAGCCATCTAGCCACACGCAGGGACCGCCCCACCGCAGCACAGGGGCCAGCCATCTAGCCACACGTAGGGGCCGCCCCACCGCAGCACAGGGGCCAGCCATCTAGCCACACGTAGGGACCGCCCCACCGCAGCACCGGGGCCAACCATCCAGCCACACGCAGGGACCGCCCCACCGCAGCACAGGGGCCAGTCATCCAGCCACACGCAGGGACCGCCCCACCGCAGCACAGGGGCCAGCCATCTAGCCACACGTAGGGACCGCCCCACCGCAGCACCGGGGCCAGCCATCTAGCCACACGTAGGGACCGCCCCACCGCAGCACAGGGGCCAACCATCCAGCCACACGCAGGGACCGCCCCACCGCAGCACCGGGGCCAGCCATCTAGCCACACGCAGGGACCGCCCCACCGCAGCACAGGGGCCAGCCATCCAGCCACACGTAGGGACCGCCCCACCGCAGCACAGGGGCCAGTCATCCAGCCACACGCAGGGACCGCCCCACCGCAGCACCGGGGCCAGCCATCTAGCCACAAGATACAAGGATAGCTGTTTTATCCACGACAGAACTTCCCAAAACAGCGTTACAGAATAAATAGCGGTTTGTTCTACAAAGCGATAAACCTCAAGTCACAGGTCACGTGGTTCAGGACGCGCAACAGTTCGTTTGAAGCGACGGGTGCTCAGAGCCCCTTGGCGGACTGGTGACGTCACAAGTCCATATCATCAACGTCAGACGGGTTGAAAAACTGCTCGGTTGCCATGGTTTCAGAAGTGTTCCTCACATCCGGGTTCTTGGCCGCACTGTCGAGTAATCACATCAACGCCATTTATAGGTTATAGGCACGGAACTAACGTCTGAGTATACAATGCTATCGGTAGTCCCGGGTCTGCAGTACTGAATAGTAACATTTCTCCATTGACAGTTTGTACTTGTCTTTTACATAAGAAGAATTTCAACAAGTATAAATATATTTAGAGTTGAAGGTCAGAGCTATAATAACATCTACGTCTACTTACCCACCAGTCCACCATGGTAAGTGTTATCTACTTACCCACCAGTCTCCCATGGTAAGTGTATATCTACTTGCCCACCAGTCCCCCAGGGTAAGTGTATATCTACTTACCCACCAGTCCCCCAGGGTAAGTGTATATCTACTTACCCACCAGTCCCCCATGGTAAGTGTATATCTACTTACCCACCAGTCCCCCATGGTAAGTGTGTATCTACTTACCCACCAGTCCACCATGGTAAGTGTATACCTACTTACCCTACGGTCCCCCATGGTAAGTGTGTATTTACTTACCCACCAGTCCCCAATGGTAAGTGTATATCTACTTACCCACCAGTCCACCATGGTAAGTGTATATCTGCTTACCCACCAGTCCCCCATGGTAAGTGTGTATCTACTTACCCACCAGTCCACCATGGTAAGTTTATATCTACTTACCCACCAGTCCACCATGGTAAGTGTTATCTACTTACCCACCGGTCCCCCATGGTAAGTGTATATCTACTTACCCACCAGTCCACCATGGTAAGTGTATATCTACTTACCCACCAGTCCCCCCATGGTAAGTGTATATCTACTTACCCACCAGACCCCCAAGGTAAGTATATCTACTTACCCACCAGTCCCCCATGGTAAGTGTATATCTACTTACCCACCAGTCCACCATGGTAAGTGTATATCTACTTACCCACGAGTCCCCCATGGTAAGTGTATATCTACTTACCCACCAGTCCCCCATGGTAAGTGTGTATCTACTTACCCACCAGTCCACCATGGTAAGTGTATATCTACTTACCCACCGGTCCCCCATGGTAAGTGTGTATCTACTTACCCACCAGTCCACCATGGTAAGTGTATATCTACTTACCCACCAGACCCCCATGGTAAGTGTATATCTACTTACCCCAAAACTCCATGAGCACCAGGAATCGCAGCGTCGAGAACGATATCAGGCTGTTGTATAGTGACGTCATATCCTCCCCCCGATGACGTCATTTCGGTTTCCCCAGACTCAGTATCGTCACTTGGGAGGTATTTGACAATATCCCTCACAAAAGTCCCAGGGGGCTTCCATAGAACGACCTCTAAACGAGGCTTGACGCTGAAAGCAGATCGACAAATTAAAATTTGTCAATTTCATGTTCTGATACCAAAGATAGGCGGCACGTGAGATAGGCGGCACGTGAGAAACGGGACTGTCACTCTGCCCGGACAGGGGTGATCAGGGTCAATTAGATATGTCACTCTGCCCGGACAGGGGTGATCAGGGTCAATTAGGTATGTCACTTTGCCCGGACAGGGGTGACCAGGGTCACTTAGATAGGTCACTCTGCCCGAACAGGGGTGACCAGGGTCACTTAGATATGTCACTCTGCCCGGACAGGGGTAACCAGGGTGATCTTCATCTGTCACTCTACTCGGATAGGGGTGAACAGGGTGACGTACATCTGTCACTCTGCTCGGATAGGGGTGAACAGGGTGACCTACATCTGTCACTCTACTCGGATAGGGGTGAACAGGGTAACTTACATCTGTCACTGCCCGGACAGGGGTGAACGGGGTGACTTACATCTGTCACTCTGTACGGACAGGGTAAACAGGGTGACTTACATCTGTCACTGCCCGGACAGGGGTGAACGGGGTGACTTACATCTGTCACTCTGTACGGACAGGGTAAACAGGGTGACTTACATCTGTCACTGCCCGGACAGGGGTGAACAGGGCGACTTACATCTGGTCGAGGATGGACTTTGGTAAGATGTCTCGATCCCTCAGCACCAGGTCTTTGGAAATATCCAGCTGTGGCAGTGTTCTGCGCCCCCTGGCGATTAACCGAGCAAGCGGCAGGGGAGACGCGCATTCTTCAACGTCCGGCGCCAAACGGTCCTCGTCACTAAACACCGAAAACAACATATGGACACAGGACTATAGTGTACTGAGTGCGATCTGTTAGACAGTCCCTCGGGAGGTCACACGAGGCAATGAACATGTACAGCGACCTGCTTTAAATTCAGCTTTAGACAATAACAGGTTAAGTGATCTAGTTACCTAAAGATTGTCTAAAACAAGTATATAATGAGATACTTTAAATCTAATTTTTTATATTATATTACATAATTAGTCTCATCAAAGATAATAAGACGTTTTAACTGACTGTGGCATGTCATTGTTGTTGTTGTTGTTCCCAAAGGCTGGTGCTGAGAAGCCAGGCTGGTTCCCTGTCACTGAGAAGCCAGAAGCACTCTCTGCCGCCGAGGAGCTAGACGTGTTCCCTGCCGGTCTGGGTCGGTGTTGCGTGAACCAGCCTGTCTCCTCCTCCAGGTTGGGGTGCCACGACATGTTGTTGTTGTCCAGGTGAAGACCCTGCATGCGGGCGGCCATCCGCTCCTCATTGACAAACACCTTGGCACTGGGGCCGTCCCTGCAACACACACCATAGACACCTTAACACTGGGGCCGTCCCTGCAACACACACCATAGACACCTTAACACTGGGGCCGTCCCTGCAACACACACCATAGACACCTTAACACTGGGGCCGTCCCTACAACACACATCATAGACACCTTAACACTGGGCCCCTCTCTCCAACACACATCATAGACACCTTAACACTGGGGCCGTCCCTGCAACACACATCATAGACACCTTAACACTGGGCCCGTCCCTACAACACAACACCATCATAGACACCTTAACACTAGGGCCGTCCCTGCAACACACATCATAGACACCTTAACACTGGGCCCGTCCCTAAAACACAACACTATCATAGACACCTTAACACTGGGGCCGTCCCTCCAACACACGTTATAGACACCTTAAAACTGGGGGCGTCCCTACAACACACACCATAGACACCTTAACACTGGGCCCGTCCCTGCAACACACATCATAGACACCTTCACACTGGGGCCGTCCCTGCAACACACATCATAGACACCTGAACACTGGGGCCGTCCCTGCAACACACATCATAGACACCTGAACACTGGGGCCGTCCCTGCAACACACACCATAGACATCTTAACACTGGGGCCGTCCCTGCAACACACACCAGAGACACCTTAACACTGGGCCCCTCCCTCCAACACAACACCATCAGACACCTTAACACTGGGCCCCTCCCTACAACACAACACCATCATAGACACCTTAACACTGGGCCCGTCCCTGCAACACACACCATAGACACCTTAACACTGGGCCCGTCCTTGCAACACACATCATAGACACCTTAACACTGGGGCCGTCCCTGCAACACACACCATAGACACCTTAACACTGGGCCCCTCCCTCCAACACAACACCATCATAGACACCTTAACACTGGGCCCGTCCCTGCAACACACATCATAGACACCTTAACACTGGGGCCGTCCCTGCAACACACACCATAGACACCTTAACACTGGGCCCGTCCCTCCAACACACACCATAGACACCTTAACACTGGGCCCCTCCCTGCAACACATATCATAGACACCTTAACACTGGGCCCCTCCCTACAACACAACACCATCATAGACACCTTAACACTAGGGCCGTCCCTGCAACACACACCATAGACACCTTAACACTGGGGCCGTCCCTGCAACACACACCATAGACACCTTAACACTGGGGCCGTCCCTACAACACACATCATAGACACCTTAACACTGGGCCCCTCTCTCCAACACACATCATAGACACCTTAACACTGGGGCCGTCCCTGCAACACACATCATAGACACCTTAACACTGGGCCCGTCCCTACAACACAACACCATCATAGACACCTTAACACTAGGGCCGTCCCTGCAACACACATCATAGACACCTTAACACTGGGCCCGTCCCTAAAACACAACACTATCATAGACACCTTAACACTGGGGCCGTCCCTCCAACACACGTTATAGACACCTTAAAACTGGGGGCGTCCCTACAACACACACCATAGACACCTTAACACTGGGCCCGTCCCTGCAACACACATCATAGACACCTTCACACTGGGGCCGTCCCTGCAACACACATCATAGACACCTGAACACTGGGGCCGTCCCTGCAACACACATCATAGACACCTGAACACTGGGGCCGTCCCTGCAACACACACCATAGACATCTTAACACTGGGGCCGTCCCTGCAACACACACCAGAGACACCTTAACACTGGGCCCCTCCCTCCAACACAACACCATCAGACACCTTAACACTGGGCCCCTCCCTACAACACAACACCATCATAGACACCTTAACACTGGGCCCGTCCCTGCAACACACACCATAGACACCTTAACACTGGGCCCGTCCTTGCAACACACATCATAGACACCTTAACACTGGGGCCGTCCCTGCAACACACACCATAGACACCTTAACACTGGGCCCCTCCCTCCAACACAACACCATCATAGACACCTTAACACTGGGCCCGTCCCTGCAACACACATCATAGACACCTTAACACTGGGGCCGTCCCTGCAACACACACCATAGACACCTTAACACTGGTCCCGTCCCTCCAACACACACCATAGACACCTTAACACTGGGCCCCTCCCTGCAACACATATCATAGACACCTTAACACTGGGCCCCTCCCTACAACACAACACCATCATAGACACCTTAACACTAGGGCCGTCCCTGCAACACACATCATAGACACCTTAACACTGGGGCCGTCCCTACAACACAACACACATCATAGACACCTTAACACTGGGCCCCTCCCTGCAACACACACCATAGACACCTTAACACTGGGGCCGTCCCTGCAACACACACCATAGACACCTTAACACTGGGCCCGTCCCTCCAACACACACCATAGACACCTTAACACTGGGCCCCTCCCTGCAACACACATCATAGACACCTTAACACTGGGCCCGTCCCTAAAACACAACACCATCATAGACACCTCAACACTGGGGCCGTCCCTCCAACACACGTTATAGACACCTTAACACTGGGGGCGTCCCTACAACACACATCATAGACACCTTAACACTGGGCCCGTCCCTAAAACACAACACCATCATAGACACCTTAACACTGGGGCCGTCCCTCCAACACAACACCATCATAGACACCTTAACACTGGGGCCGTCCCTCCAACACACATCATAGACACCTGAACACTGGGGCCGTCCCTACAACACACATCATAGACACCTTAACACTGGGCCCCTCCCTCCAACACAACACACATCATAGACACCTTAACACTGGGGCCGTCCCTGCAACACACATCATAGACATCTTAACACTGGGGCCGTCCCTGCAACACACATCATAGACACCTGAACACTGGGGCCGTCCCTGCAACACACACCATAGACATCGTAACACTGGGCCCGTCCCTACAACACACACCATAGACACCTTAACACTGGGCCCCTCCCTCCCACACAACACACATTATTGACACCTTAACACTGGGGCCGTCCCTGTAACACACATCATAGACACCTTAACACTGGGGCCGTCCCTGCAACACACATCATAGACACCTTAACACTGGGCACCTCCCTCCAACACAACACACATCATAGACACCTTAACATTGGGGCCGTCCCTGCAACACACATCATAGACACCTGAACACTGGGGCCGTCCCTACAACACACATCATAGACCCCTTAACACTGGGCCCGTCCCTACAACACACATCATAGACACCTTAAAATGGGCCCCTCCCTCCAACACAACACACATCATAGACACCTTAACACTGGGGCCGTCCCTCCAACACACATCATAGACACTTTAACACTGGGGCCGTCCCTGCAACACACATCATAGACACCTTAACACTGGGCCCGTCCCTGCAACACACACCATAGACACCTTAACACTGGACCCCTCCCTCCAACACACATCATAGACACCTTAACACTGGGGCCGTCCCTGCAACACACATCTTAGACACCTTAACACTGGGCCCGTTCTGCAAAACACACACCATAGACACCTTAACACTGGACCCCTCCCTCCAACACACATCATAGACACCTTAACACTGGGGCCGTCCCTGCAACACACATCATAGACACCTTAACACTGGGGCCGTCCCTGCAACACACATCTTAGACACCTTAACACTGGGCCCGTCTCTACAACACACATCATAGACACCTTAACACTGGGCCCGTCCCTGCAACACACATCATAGACACCTTAACACTGGGGCCGTCCCTCCAACACACGTTATAGACACCTTAACACTGGGGCCGTCCCTACAACACAACACCATCATAGACACCTTAACACTGGGCCCCTCCCTCCAACACAACACCATTATAGACACCTTAACACTGGGCCCCTCCCTCCAACACAACACCATACTAGACACCTTAACACTGGGGCCGTCCCTACAACACACATCATAGACACCTTAACACTGGGCCCGTCCCTGCAACACACATCATAGACACCTTAACACTGGGCCCCTTCCTCCAACACAACTCCATCATAGACACCTTAACACTGGGCCCCCATGGGGCCCCTCGCTGCAAAACAACACCATCTTAGACACTTTAACACTGGGCCCCCATGGGGCCCCTCCCTACAAAGACTTACGTTTCATCCATGTCAACTCTTCTCTTTGTGTGAGGTAATATAAGGGGAGCCTTCTGTTCTGTTGATAGTGGACCAGTGGATTGTAGATTGTGTGAAGATCTAAAATGGAAGATGTTACATTAAATTGCTTTTGACTCATCCCTGAATGCTTTTTGTATTCACTGGGTAATAAGAATATAAATTCTGTATTTGTTTTTAATTAGTTTTAGCAGATAGCCCACCATGTAGTACATTTAAGGTGTCAACTCCTGGAGGTATATTATATATATACCACAATGAAATAAGGGGAGAGGGGTTGCTATTATTAAAGACAGTACTATATTCCATGTATGTTTTCTGACATTATCTTTTCGGATATCCCTTCAAAACCAGGAAAATTTAGGGTAGCTTATTTTTTGGACACCCTCGGACCTAAAATAACAATGCCTCCATGCTGTTTTGTTATCGCATAGCGCTGGCCACCATGATTGCAGTTCACTGCTTGCGAGTACAGGCTTTTGGGAGAGGGAAGAGGGGGAAGTCACTGAAAGAGCAATAGCTTGGTTGCTCAGTAATGAGCTGCACTTTGGTCTCCATTGTGCTGGTTAGCGGATGAGTTTTTTATAAACCATGAATGTAAACTAGCCTTAAATCACAGAATGAATGGAAGTATTTGTTTAATTTGGATGACTTTACCATTATCTCCTGGTCGATGCTTATAAGGGCTGCGGCAATCCAGTCTATCAGTTACTGCTTTGTTGGTGCTTTTAACTTGGGTGTTAAGTGATTTTACTGGCACTAGTCAACTCACAAAGTGGTAAATATTAACCATTTTTTTAAATATATATATATGCTTTCCGACAGTATATGTGAGTCTTTTCACTGAATATATTTTGGACAGCCAGAAAAATAATTACTTTTAAGTGTACAAAAAATTACTTAAAATATGATAACACTATTGGGAATATAAATAAATAAACTCATTCTGCAGATAATAAACCAACTAATTTTGATGTTAATACTATTTAAAATAAAAGTTATTTTTAAAGCAATATAATGAGTAACATCTTGCTATTCCATATCTATAGTTATAATTCTGGCATTAATTACATGATATCTATAGAATCAACTTAGGTGACATATCAAATTAGCCTATTTTTAGACTAATTACCACACCAACATTAATCAATTGTCCCATCGGTATTAGCAACTTTGATCGTTTGTCCATTTGAATTAATGTTATCTAATTAATTAGTTATATATAACAGACTTACAACAATGTTAGCATAAAATTAAAACTGTATATATATGCCTTTACAGCAGAATCTAGCTATGAAAATCCTAGCAAACTGTTTTTCTACTGGTCCAAACAGATATACCCTATAGCAAAAATAATAATTTAATATTGCTAAAGAATTTTTTAATTTTGTTATTAATTATCAATATGTTCAAAATTAATAGATTACATTTATCTTTGCTAGAAGCCTTTTAAATATAAACTTATTAAAGGTAATAAAATATATTTTAAATTTCATTCTGCTAAATATTGATGGATTATAAGGCAAAGTGGGCTAATCTCGACCCCTTAAGACAAAAAAGCATCTATTTCCTTTAATAATGTGAAATGAACTTATTTTTTATTCAAACAGTAAACCATGGTATTCATATATGATTTTATAGAAAAAATGAAAACCTAGGCAGATTGTGGGGAGTGCTCATTTTCTGAAAGGCAGTGGGGGCCATGGTCAAACCTCGACCCCCGTGGTCTAACCTCGACCCCCGTGGTCTAACCTCGACCCCCTGGGATAGGCAGGTGATTTAATCTGCATATTGTGATTCTTAGTGTGCGAAAGCAACAATATTAATTCACATAACTGTGCCTCTTATGCTCAACGATAGATAAAGCAATCCATTGAAATAATATTTATTAGTCTTATTACACAGGTAGTCATAACGCAAAGTTAGAATACTTCATAGGCCATTACACCAACGGAATGCCATTTGGAACAGCTGCGTTACAATACCAAAATAACTCATTTATGTTACAACACATTTAAATATTAGTCAACGTCACAATATGCGGAAGCAGGGCTGTAACAGTTATTGTTGCATGTAATTGTGACCATCCACTGCTAAAACATGATATATTTTTATAACATATTGTTAGAAAATGACATTAAATTAAAGAGGGGATCGAGGTTAGACCACAGTCATAAAAAAGGTGGGGTAACCTCGATCTCTCACAAGATCAAGGTCGATCTAGGGAAGAACTGTCATGATGTCACACCTGTTGTAAACATCGTCTGCTGTCACTCTTTTTTATTTAATAATTATCATCCTCAGTGTTAATCAGTCATAATGCTTGCTTTTGAAACTCATGTATCTTAACTTTTGAGATAAACTGCAAAAGCACGTGTTAATGTAGGGTTGCATGACTTATTTAATTCAAATTGGATAAAAAATTACATATCTATAATCCAGCTTCTCTGTGTCTAGTTACCAGGGGCATCTCTAAGATTATCAAAAATTAAATCGGCGAAAAAATATGGAATGGTGACATCATCAATAAAAATAGCACATGGGGGTGACATCATCAATAAAAATAGCACATGGGGGTTGAGGTTACCCAAGGATCGAGATTAGCCCACTTTGCCATAATTATCAAGTAAGTTTAAACTTGGGTAAGATGTTAAAGTAAACTTGTTGAGCTTTTACTATAGTTAAAAATAAAAATATAAAAATATCATTCAAAAGTGCTAGGTAAACCTAATTATATAAAAAAAAAAATATTATTAGGCATTACAGATAGAAATGGCGCTATTGGTGCCAAAGCAAAATTTATAGAGATGAAACTGACAGTAAGAATGTATATGATGTGTAGAGAACTTAAGTTAAAGCAGGTGTCCAACCTAATTTAATCGCGATCTGCACTGAAAGTTTATATCTTAAACTTAAATTGGCGAGTGTTAATGCTTCGTTTCGACCGACTGGTAAGGAGAACAAAATTAAGGCAACCCGCCCCCAGCAATGTCAAGCAGAGCGCCATTTCGCCGAGAGCCGTGACGCGTATTGTGACTATCCATGTGGCACCGCCTTATGTTATCACTCGCGGACAGAGAGATCAGGGCCGCGATCGACAGATGAACAGCGGCAGCTCCAAACCGCGCAGTAGAACAGGATCTTAGTGTTTAATGGAAATGTACCATCCAAACAAATTGATATACGTCTTGCGACGATGGAATCCGCAACAATGCCATGACTGGAGTTAGAATCGCAGCTCTTTATATTAGCGATGATCACGCGCTCTTGTTTTGCTCACACAATAGGTGCAATTTCTGGTTTGAATAAATTAGAGTGGCGCCTCCTGATTGGTCAATCGCGGACACACCTCCAAAAAGGGCTGCCGCCTGTGTAGGTGGCGAAATCGTGCCCGGCGGTCACTTCTAAATTTTATTATGAGCTATCGATAGGGACGAAAAATTTTGTAACTTGGGGGATAGACAATTGGATATTAAATGAATTGGTAAAGCAGCGTTAGAGGCCAGGCTGGCGGTTCCCTTTAATGTATTCACTCAAAAATTATATAATATAATTACAAAAAAACTAACCTTTCATCAGTGTAGAATACGTTGAATTCTTGTGCAGTATTTGCCATTTGAACACTTGCAGCTGGTATTGAATTGTGACATACAACATCTGGTAAGAAGTTAGATTGTAAGACAGGATTCTTCAAGGGATATAGCTGTTGAAGATCGCCACGTGTCAGTTGTAGATCAGCCTTGGCCTGTTGTCCTTCCATACCTTGCCAAGGCCAAGGGCCTCTAGTAGCACTTGGAGCCAGGCTTGGCTCACCGATTGTCATTGCTGCATAACTGGGAGCTGCCGCCTGAAGGGGCTGCATACGGACATTACCAGCGGTATAACTTGTAGCACATGGCAGAGGGTTGCCTGTGCTTGCCAACACTGGGGAAGGGAACTGGTAGGCAGCATTTGATGAAATACAAGGGAAAGGCATCCTTACGCCCGGCCCTTGGGTCAGTCGACCGGGCGTGGTACTGGAAGTGGGCATAGGGCTGGGAAAGAAACCACCGCTTGACTGGAAGTTCGCCATCACAAAGCATCAGACAGTCATCACCGAGTCAGTGAGTGGGCAGTGAGTGTTGTCTATCGCCTTCAGCTTTCCTAAGAGTCAGCCATCCAATGTTGGATATAGAATTACCATGCAGCCATTTTCTAGGGTGCAATTTGACAGCTGTTTTGCTTCAAGCTTTTAGAAACGTTTAAATAACCACAAGAAAATACCAGAACACCCCAGCATAGCTTTGTATAGTCACGGAACTCACTCACGGCAAGCGGCAAGTCGTTAAGTCAGCAACCAAACACCAAAATATTACCACATATACCGTTATCTGAAAGTTACTCTTGCAACTTCCATCGTCATATAACTTCTAACCAATTGTGTTTATGCATTTACTAGACCTAGTCTGTGATCCTTACCGTCACCTGTTTAAAATGTGTATTCGGATCATACCTGTCCTCATGGCAAAATTGACCAACAAGCGGCAACATTTTATGTTCGTTCCTGACATGTTGTGCGGATGGTAGGTGAGATCTCGGAGCAAGGTACCAAGGATTCTGGGTCAGTGAGTGACCATTCAACCAGGTTATACAGACATGGGTCTGCCTCTGGATGCATGACCAAGTTCTTAAAATTAAAATAAGTTACCCGTTTAAGATTAAATATTGAAGCAATTTGTGAGGCTAAATAAGTTTTGGATGCTGACGGGGGTACCTTGATCGAACGACGGCCGCCTACCTCTGATAATAACAACTAAATATATTTGATATTGATCCAGAATACACTTAACCACCGAAACTTTATTCTGGTGGCAAAATGTCCAGTGCAAAATATGTTGGAATTGTGTCTCAAATGTGTGAAATTCTGGCAGGCGCGTGTTTCGGGTAGCTCTAGGTCGCTCTGGGCTGCATAAGATACAAAAGGCGAGTACTGACCTCTAGCTGCATAATTTTCAACAGGTTATCATAGGTTAACAAAAAAGCAAAAACCCACTTTGTACAAATAAATATCTTGGCTATCAAATAATACCATTTTAAGAACGAGATGGAGGCATAAACGCCAGGAAAACAGCTCATATAAATGCCAACCGGCGAATGTACAGACTGTCACTACGCTGCGCGTGGCAGGAATTAAAGCGGCCATATTCTCGGTTTGCCGCTGTTGTTCAGTGTGGAAATAATGATCGTTCTGGAGTTTATTTTTGTCTAGATGTGTAACAAATCTGATGCAGTAATATATATTGTACAAAATACATAACTTGGTACCAGATGTGTACCGATTATAACTTGTTATAATGCGCTGATATGGACCGGTATAATTAAGCTTACATGTTCCATTTCAATGCGAATATGGGTGCACTCGAGTGGCCTTGTTGCGTAGCAACCAGCAATCACGAATCTAACAGATGGCACTGTTAAACTGTTCTTAATCTAGTGAAATATAAGCTGTGATAATTTCATTACATAATATAATACTTACAGGAACGTTTAATATATAGAGACATCTCGTGTGTTTGTTCTGTGAATAACAATACCATAAAATCAACCCACCCGGCCCTGACAACAGAAACGTTGAAGCCGGGCACCTGAACCAACTCCATAGGCATGCGAGGTAAACGCTAGCCTGAAAACAAGACGCCACTGTCGTTAGACAGTTGGTAACGGACGACAAAGTTACTTGTCGTCCATTACCAACTGTCTATAACAATAGTAAGGTCTTTGTTTTCAGGCCAGGTAAACGCATGCGAGAATCGGTTTTCTAGCCCGAAATACGCAGTGTATATTTTTGACGATGTATATCGACTGGGGTATCTGGAACGGTCTATATTGGACTTATAGAAACTGGACTTTTATAATCTCCATCATAATAAGCGACCAAAACAACATTTCAAATAAATTATATCATTTGTGTTTTTTATGGCCACATGTCTTGCCTATAGAATTTGCTGGGGACCTTTTCAAACTTGGCGGTTTGTCCAGCATTGTGAACATCAGTGGTAAATTTGCTCTCTCCTTGGTAAATAGCTGAGGAAAGTTACAAAAGAGCATTGATAGCGTGAACTGAATTATTATTTCTATTGAAGAGAGTACTCATGAGCATTACTCGACGTTTAAATTTTCAAAAAAATATAACAGTTCAACCATGGTTAGATAATGCTTAGCATTTAACGTTAAATAGTAAACATTAATATAACGTTAAGTAATTGAGCCAAAAAATAATTTATTAACGTTTGTCTAAAAAATTGCATTAACGCTACTGTAAACGGTAAGTTAACGTTAAGTTAGTGTTTGCATGCTATCGGCGATGGACTTTGTTTCGTTTTGGCTATCCTATCCTATATTATAATGTAATGCGAAAATCATGATAAACTTACGTATCCTAGAGCTCGAATTATTGCAATTTGTCAAAACATTACTTTGCTACGTGACTTCGCGTGGCAAAGTTAATTTACACACACTACGAAAAGGTAACCCCTGAATATCATGGCACCAAAGACCACATCGATCCACATAATTGTCAAGTTACGCGGACATCATCTGGCGGGTCTCGGCCAAAAAGCTAGCAAATAGGGTCATCAATATCACATCATTTTATCGGATTAATCATTTCATTTCGGTAAGTCTCTGAACTTAATAAGTTTACGATAAATATATAAAAAAGGCTCAATAATCAAACAAAGCAAACCAAATTAATATGCAAAATATCTTTCACTTGCAAAATTTTGTCACACTCCCTCCAGGGTGGCGCTTCGAAAACAGAGATTGACATTTTGCGACAAATCTTCATCACTCTTTCGACGTCGCTTCGACGTCAGAGGTCGCTCGTTCGTCACGTTAAAATGAGAACAGTGTCAACGTAACGCCATCTACCGGGAGATTGGCCACCAAGTTGCACTCGGGCGAGCACAACAGCGGAGGTGCAACAGCGTAATCTCTGTGGCTGTGATGTGTTTGTCAATGCCAGTTCAGTGTGCACAAAGGCTGTGGTACGTAATCAGTGGTAATGGCCGAATATTGGTAAGGTTAGGATTAGAGCAGGGCCGAGTTCCGCATCACAATCGACCGTCGAGTACAATTTTTGGTCACTAAAGTCAAAGACATAAATGCCGTAGACACACGTTTCGGGGTCAGGGTAAATGCCCGATGTTCTTCCGATCTTCTTCCGATCTACTGTTTACGGTGGGGCAATGTTAAAACGAGTGGTTTATATGGATAGAGTGCATGTTAATTGCTATCAGACTCCGTTTTCAGGATGATATTGTGTATCCGGAATCAATATTAGAGCCTTTTTACAACGGTCTAGGGTCTGTACGACCGCAGCTCCCTTCGACCGCAGTTCATCTGGACCGCCGGTTGGGGTGGAGTGTGAGGCGATGGGGGTGGGGCGGAAGGGGGGTGGGTCGGTGGTGGGGGTATCTGACGGTGTTAAGCGGCTTAAATGCTTACGTATTTGTTGTCTCGCTTGGTAATTGACTGGCTTCTTTGTCTTGCGTGTTTGCGAGGTCTAGGTTCGGTGTTGGTGAGAGTGATGCGTGTCGAGAGTTTGTTAACAGGGAACAAACGGTACCGAACAACTACAGTTTTACTACACACACATACACATCAACGACTTTATTTACACAATAACCCAGTTAAGTTCACTATACATCAAGTTGCTACATCATCATCCATCATCCATTATCCGTCATCCCATCGGTCACTCTGTCACCCTGTCACTGCCTGCTGTGGGTGGGCAACTCGCGGGCCCAATACTCATCCCAGAGCCGCCGAATGCGCTCGTCACTGCGAGCAGCTCCCCTGTGGCTACGCATCGCACAATGTGGGATTTTCTTTAGGTACCACCTACCCATATTACGAATAGGCTCTGATCGACTTTTATGTAATCGCAAATCAGGAAGTCAAGCCTCTTGCAACCTTACCTTGTAACAATCATTTTATTGCTAGCAGTAAGCAATAACAACAACAACAACGGGCAGCGTTCGCCACCAACGATGCGCGCAAACATTTTATTGTTAGCGTTAATCCTTTAACAATGGGCAGCGTTCGCCCCTCCACTGGATGCCGCCATCAGTGTGCACCAACCCCATCCAACATGTACCCCCACCCCCATAACACCCCCTAACACTCCCCTCCACCCCCCTCCCGTGGTTCAAGTGGCCCGCGGTCGACCCGTCCCCCGGTCGACGAGGCCGTACCCCTTTACAACCAGTCAGACATTTTTGTGCTAATCCGGCTGCTATGACACTGCTCAAATCTCGCCGCACATGCATGTAACCTCTTTGAGCAGTGTCATGGCACAAAAATGGCTATAATATTTACTTTGGATACACCATATCGTCCTGAAAACAGAGTATAATAGCAATTAACATGTACTCTATCCATATAAACCACCCTTTTTAGCATCACCCCACCGTAAACTTTAGATCGGAAGGGGATCAGCAGATCGGAAGTACATCGGTGATTTACCCTCAGCCCACGTTTCGGCCTATATTTTCCGCGATTGTGCTGCGATCGCTCTACAAATCATTGACATGAGAAAGCAACATTAGACCATTTTAACGATACTAAACTTACGTTTGTACTACGATGTTATCAATTTTTATGACACAAAGAATATTTCTCCATGCTGACACTCCATTGGCAGCAGACACAGTTTCGCAAATAGACTAAATCACAGACAATGACTGGGCTCGCGTTAGCATTTGCCAATAGCTATTTGGCGAGAAAATTCAGGATTTGGCGATAAGAACTTCCCGGACACTCCAAAATTTTCTGCAATCACCAGTACTGAAGTGCGCAATAACAATCGAGGCATTGTTTCTAATGTTTGATAAGGTCTGAAAACATAAATATGCATAAAAAACCTGTTTCAGGTGCCCAAAAAAGTGGTGGGGGGCAAAGTGGTCATGGTCCCAAATCGCGAAGAAAAGATTCTTTATTCCCAGGTTACGATGAATTAAATGGACAAATCTGTGCATACACTGGAAAGGCGGATATGTAATATAAATTTGCGATTTCCCAATTCATGAGGTTATTTAGTAATAAAATTTGCGATGAATGAAAATATTTGATCACGCCGGTCGGCTAATATTTCATTCCCAGTTTACGGAGAATTATTTTCCTCATTTCCAGTTTACGTAGAAAGGAAAAGCCCTTCCCGAGGAATGCCACTACCCCCCCCACCCTACACCCAAAAACAAAAGTTCTTTATTTTCCTGGTTTTATACAGGGGTCTGGAAAAATGTGTGAAAGATGATGCCTGCATGCTTTATAAAAAATAGCACCCCAAAACCAAACAATTGCAGCTTATGCTATATAGAATAATATCACTATTGTCTTTCACCTAGATCAAATACATAGTGCCCCCCCCTGGCCCCCCCCCCCCCCACCAGCCCGTGGATATAAAATGGTCCATCAATAATGTTTCCAGCTTAACAAATAGATTAATTCAGATTTAACATTTGTGCATCTTCTCATTATCAGCAACAGCTTCATTCAAGAGTTCCTCGCTGAGCATATAATTAGAGACTTATTTTTTCCGCTGCCATCCTTGGCTGGTATGGGTGTAACCAAAGGCAGGCTGGTTCCCAGTGAATCGCCGTCCACCATTAATATTCTGAAAACAGAACACAACGCATTCGATTGGCCGCACTGTTCCTGTTCTCAGACACTCCAAATCAAATATGCCCACTATACATTACTATACATTACCCTTACTTTGGAAATAGCAGCACAATATGAATTGTGTAAAATATTGATAAATAAAATATAATTATTAAGCATCAATATTTATATGTTATCCCCACTTATTTGAGAAGAATCGTCTTCCAGAGTTTAGTATTTTCATACTCTTGATCGCGGCGAACCATACCCCATTTCCAGTTTAAAACTAGGTTAGGCTTTTAAGTACTTTTACACTAGTTTTTCAGAAATATTATACTAGTTTTTAAGGAATATTGTACTAGTTTTTGAGGAATATTATACTATACTAGGTTTGTACTAGTTTTTCAGGAATATTGTACTAGTTTAGAGGTAGCCGGTTCGAGACCAAGTCGTGACATAGTTGGTTTGTTCATTGTTCATTGGTTTGTTAATTTCCCTCATTGTAATGATACATGAGTAACATTCCATCTAAATAAGTGCAAATGGTGCTATATGATGGGCAGGAAACCAGTGGTAAAAGACAGTAGGCTGAAATATAGGAAACAGCCACAAAAGATAGTAGGCTTAAACATAAGAAACATCCAGAAATGGTGGGAGGTAGTAAAGTCGAGCCGTTTAAAATTGTATGCAACCTTGACCAATCCACCAAGTTCAAATTCGTATTTGTCGTACCGCAAGGACAGGGCGATTGCAGTCGATGGCTATACAGAACGCACCCCAGGGCTTAGCCTTTACGTTAACAAGACACTACTGTCGGAAGACGGTTTGGAAAGGGACAAGCTTATCTGATTTTGAACTAGTTCCATAGATGTAACATAGTCCGCTCCGATATGGGTCCAGTCGCGGAACTACGCTATTGGTGGTAGCTACAGCGCCTTGCTTGTTACAGGACTAATTATGAACCACAGTCACAGGCGCTGCACGTGTGATTATCTGTAGCGGTGCCACTGTGGACGATGGGTGGGCAGTTTCAATTTTAGCGGGTAAAGTTTAGTTTGACGGGCAGTTAGGTGTTGTGTACCCATCCAAAAAGCAGCCTTTTGGTCAAGAAGTTAAGAAGAAAATCATGTACCAGCCAAAATTTTGGCTGGCAAAAATATAAATTCTGGCTAATACCCTGGGTGTATGGACAGAACGCTGTACTACCAGAACAGCTGTACGGGTTTAGGGTGGGTGAGGTGGTGGTCTATGGAGTCTCGAGCAATAGTTAGTTGCAAAGATTGGATACCCCAATACAGCTTGTTGTCAAAGCAATAACGTCTGCTGTATTATAACCTAGCAAACCTAGCATAGATATATAAATGGAGGTGCAAAGTAGATAAACACTTGTTTAAATATGACCAAGTTCATAGATAACCAGCTTGCTCTGGTGTATCTATGTTTTGTGTCTTCCTATATCTGCCTTGATAGTCAATTTATTCACTTGGCTGCTGAAAGTCGCCAATGGCGAAAGCCAACTGTATGTGGCTGAAGATTGGCCTGTGCGTGTCGCCACAGCGGCGAAAACCAAAAAAATGGCTTGGTTTTTAATCAATGATCAAAACGTGATTTCGTGAAACTGATGTGATGTGCGAAGAAAAATGCAACATATATGTGGCTAATGGGATCTGCATGTGGCTAAAGAAAATTGAAGGTTTTTAGCCACAGTGACTTATTAAAATGAATTCCTAGAGCACACCCAGCTATCCTGGGTTACATTTGGGTTTAGCCTTGGCATTACCTTGTGTGGCCATACCCCCAGCTAACTATGATGTATGTTCTACCCTTCCCCTTTCCCAGGCATGTAACATATCCATTTGATGTAATACAGAATATGCTTATTTCCAATCCATTCTTTCATATGCAACAGATGCCCTCTAAATTTGCATATTTCAACTGATCTTCAGTCCGTCTCGTGCCTTGATAATAATGACGTTGGTTTATTTGTCGCCTGTTAATTACTTGATTTATTTTCTATATTATTTTTAGACGTTAATGCAGGTAGTTTGTGCCTGCCATCATGAGTGGCCTAGCTGAAACGTATGACCTAAAGGACGAGGATCAGGCCAAGGAATACCTGGACAAGCTGGGCATCGAGTATCGCTTCCAATGCTACCACGAGAAGGATCCCGAAGGCTGTCAGCGCCTGGCAGATTACCTGGAGGCTTTCAAGAGAGACACTGAAAAGGCCAGAAAGGTCTTTGAGACCAACTGTAATGACATGAAGTATGGTCACAGTTGTTTCAAGCATGGACTGTACAACATGACAGGCCGTGGGGGGGCCAAGCAAGACATGCACGAGGCCTTGGACTACTTCCGGAAGGGCTGTGACTATGGCTACGTGGCGTCCTGCCACAACGTGGCCCTCATGCACGACAGCGGCAAGCTGGGGGTGAAGGACTTCCGGAAGGCCGAGGCCGTCCTCCAGAAGAGCTGTGACCTGAACCACGTGCCCAGCTGTCAGCTGCTGAGTACCTACTACATCCAGGGCAAGGACGGCGTCTCCAAGGACATGAGCAAGGCCTTCCAGCTGGCCAAGAAGGCCTGCGACCAAGGCCACATGTACGCATGCGCCAACACCAGCATCATGTACAAGCGCGGCGAGGGTGTGGCCAGGGACTTGGACTTATCTCGTACCTATGAGAAAAGAGCAAAGAAGTTGTATGATGACGTCACAAATGTTGAACAAACTATCAAGTTTGGCGAATGACGAAGACTTCTACTAAGACTAATTTATATATTCCATAATAAAGAACGCATTTTACTGAATTGCGCACTGTTTTAGTTTTTAGCGACAAGCAGGGTGGGACCATCCAAGGGCCATGTTCTGATGCTTTCAGCTTTGTCCAGTGTCCTCCACAGATCATCAGACATCTGGCTGTGTGTTTGTTGGGAGGACATGTTTGGTTCAAGTCCGTGACTATCGCTTTGCACTTTGAGGACTTTAGGGGTTTCAGCCTGTGACTATCACTTTCAAGACTTGACCCCCCCCCCCCCCCCCGGGCTCACAACGGTAATGTCTTCGTATGTTTGCAGGGGACATGGGACCTCCTAGGTAACCAGAGCGTGGCCTGATCTCCTTGAGCCGACTGACTACCAGTATGGTTTCGTCAGCGGGGGATCCTGCACAACAAACTTGTCCGTCCTCGACGGCTATGCCTTGGCTATGGATAGGGGCCTGCCGGTTGACGACGGCTATGCCTTGGCTATGGATAGGGGCCTGCCGGTTGACGACGGCTATGCCTTGGCTATGGATAGGGGCCTGCCGGTTGACGACGGCTATGCCTTGGCTATGGATAGGGGCCTGCCGGTTGACGACAGCTATGCCTTGGCTATGGATAGGGGCCTGCCGGCTGACGACGGCTATGCCTTGGCCTGCCGGTTGACGCAATTTACTTTGCGAATGCATTTGTTACCGTTCCCATTTGTTGATTACTGAGAAGGGGTACTCAGGGTTAAAGGGTGACTGATAGTGTCTTGGGTGGATAAGAAGCTTCCTCCTCAGCCGCAGTCCTCATCGGCACAGGTACTGGCTAGAATCTCACAACGAATCCAGCTAGCCATGAATCCATGGCTATGGTAGAAGAATCATAGCCATGTAGCATTCTATAGTGAAAAAACTTCACATAATAAATTTAACTGTTTAAGTATAGCTATCATAATTAGTTTCAACAATGTAAAAGCACTTTTCTATATATAATTACTGATGTATGAACTCTTCCAAAGTTGTTAAAGTCTTCAAAAGGAGCTATAATTGCCTACTGGCATAAAAATGGACAACAACATGCCACAATTTTTTTTACAGGAAGTTGTTTAGTGCATATGTGCAAGGTCATCACATGATATTATAAGTCAGGCTAATTGGTTCATTGTTCAGGGACCCAGTCATTGGGTCAGTGAAAACACATGTTTTCATGTGATATTCTGGTGACAGACTGGACTATTTTTGCCTTTGAAGAAAGGTTACTTATGTGATTAGTCATTACTTGTCAGGAATTAATAAGAAAAGGATTAAGGTTTGTTTCTGTTATAAAACTTTTCCCACAGCAAAGGAGAATCAGAGCTACACTTGGTCAAAGTCAAACAACCCTGAAATGGGGTTGTTCCAGACCAGAATTTTACTATGGAATTCGAATATAGGCTGTGTTTCAGCCCACACAGCCTAGGGTTCTGGGCTAGTCCTTAACCCAGCTATCTTCATCTGTTTCATTAACGTCATGCCAGAATCAGCAGAATCTACATGCTGCGTGTTCGCAGAGGATACAAAGATACCGGACAGTTGCTAGTAAAGACGATCTGAGGTGCAAAACGACCTTAACAAATTGACTGACTGGTCTACCACGACAATGCTAACAATTTTAAGTGCAAAGTTAGGTACATAAAAATCAAAGACTGCTTACAGAATGAAATCAGCATTAGCAGAGGGTGTCATCGGAAAAAAACACATAAAAAAAGACGAAGCCAGATGCATTGTAATATATGGGGGGGGGGGGGGTGGGGGCGGGTGGGGGTACCCGGCCGCTATGAATCGCGAATTCCCAAGAATTAGGGAGAATAATGCCGAATCTGCAACGGATTGCGGTAAATGGGGAATAGGTCTTAATTCGCGTTGCAATGAACCAGGAATTGTACGGATAACGATCCCCAAAAATTGTCAACAGCTTAATCGCGAATCTCCAAGAATTGCTGGATGCCGCCAATCGCGGAGATCGGAAAAGTTGTTCCCTCCCTTCTATATAGGGAGAGGCCAGGGGGCACAGAATTTGAAAAGGTGAGGGCACAGCTATACATGAAGGCCCGGGGGTGGTGGGGGGGGGGGGACTTAGTACATTGATGTGGGCGGGGGGGGGGGGGTCGGCGGTAAAGCCACCCCTTTTTCACCGCCAAAATCCGCTCGGTCGGGGCGTTTTACGGCCAAAAAGCCCCCCCCCCACCCCCCCCCCCGCGGTCGCAAGTTTTCAAATATCCGCTCTGTAGGGGTGTTTTTTTCATCACCCCAACCATCCACCAGATTCGTATAACAGTCACCCCCGGGCATGAGGGTCTGAAAGGAAGGCGGGGAGGTACGTGCCCCCTGTGCCCCCCCCCCCCCCCACCTCACATTTTCAACTTCACATGACAAATTGAATTGTTTAAGTATAGCTTTCATAATTAGTTTCAACAATGTAAAAGCACTTTTCTATATATAATTACTGATGTATGAACTCTTCCAAAGTTGTTAAAGTCTTCAAAAGGAGCTATAATTGCCTACTGGCATAAAAATGGACAACAACATGCCACAATTTTTTTTACAGGAAGTTGTTTAGTGCATATGTGCAAGGTCATCACATGATATTATAAGTCAGGCTAATTGGTTCATTGTTCAGGGACCCAGTCATTGGGTCAGTGAAAACACATGTTTTCATGTGATATTCTGGTGACAGACTGGACTATTTTTGCCTTTGAAGAAAGGTTACTTATGTGATTAGTCATTACTTGTCAGGAATTAATAAGAAAAGGATTAAGGTTTGTTTCTGTTATAAAACTTTTCCCACAGCAAAGGAGAATCAGAGCTACACTTGGTCAAAGTCAAACAACCCTGAAATGGGGTTGTTCCAGACCAGAATTTTACTATGGAATTCGAATATAGGCTGTGTTTCAGCCCACACAGCCTAGGGTTCTGGGCTAGTCCTTAACCCAGCTATCTTCATCTGTTTCATTAACGTCATGCCAGAATCAGCAGAATCTACATGCTGCGTGTTCGCAGAGGATACAAAGATACCGGACAGTTGCTAGTAAAGACGATCTGAGGTGCAAAACGACCTTAACAAATTGACTGACTGGTCTACCACGACAATGCTAACAATTTTAAGTGCAAAGTTAGGTACATAAAAATCAAAGACTGCTTACAGAATGAAATCAGCATTAGCAGAGGGTGTCATCGGAAAAAAACACATAAAAAAAGACGAAGCCAGATGCATTGTAATATATGGGGGGGGGGGGTGGGGGCGGGTGGGGGTACCCGGCCGCTATGAATCGCGAATTCCCAAGAATTAGGGAGAATAATGCCGAATCTGCAACGGATTGCGGTAAATGGGGAATAGGTCTTAATTCGCGTTGCAATGAACCAGGAATTGTACGGATAACGATCCCCAAAAATTGTCAACAGCTTAATCGCGAATCTCCAAGAATTGCTGGATGCCGCCAATCGCGGAGATCGGAAAAGTTGTTCCCTCCCTTCTATATAGGGAGAGGCCAGGGGGCACAGAATTTGAAAAGGTGAGGGCACAGCTATACATGAAGGCCCGGGGGTGGTGGGGGGGGGGGGGACTTAGTACATTGATGTGGGCGGGGGGGGGGGGGGTCGGCGGTAAAGCCACCCCTTTTTCACCGCCAAAATCCGCTCGGTCGGGGCGTTTTACGGCCAAAAAGCCCCCCCCCCACCCCCCCCCCCGCGGTCGCAAGTTTTCAAATATCCGCTCTGTAGGGGTGTTTTTTTCATCACCCCAACCATCCACCAGATTCGTATAACAGTCACCCCCGGGCATGAGGGTCTGAAAGGAAGGCGGGGAGGTACGTGCCCCCTGTGCCCCCCCCCCCCACCTCACATTTTCAACTTCACATGACAAATTGAATTGTTTAAGTATAGCTTTCATAATTAGTTTCAACAATGTAAAAGCACTTTTCTATATATAATTACTGATGTATGAACTCTTCCAAAGTTGTTAAAGTCTTCAAAAGGAGCTATAATTGCCTACTGGCATAAAAATGGACAACAACATGCCACAATTTTTTTTCCAGGACGTTGTTCACTGCACATGTGCAAGGTCATCACATGATATTATAAGCCATGCTAATTGGTTCATTGTTCAGGGACCCAGTCATTGGGTCAGTGAAAACACATGTTTTCATGTGATATTCTGGTGACAGACTGGACTATTTTTGCCTTTGAAGAAAGGTTACTTATGTGATTAGTCATTACTTGTCAGGAAGTAATAAGAAAAGGATTAAGGTTTGTTTCTGTTATAAAACTTTTCCCACAGCAAAGGAGAATCAGCGCTACACTTGGTCAAAGTCAAACAACCCTGAAATGGGGTTGTTCCAGACCAGAATTTTACTATGGAATTCGACTAGGCTGTGTTTCAGCCCACACAGCCTAGGGTTCTGGGCTAGTCCTTAACCCAGCTCTCTTCATCTGTTTCATTAACGACAGGCCAGAATCAGCCGAATCTACATGCTGCGTGTTCGCAGAGGATACAAAGATACCGGACAGTTGCTAGCAAAGACGATCTGAGGTGCAAAACGACCTTAACAAATTGACTGACTGGTCTACCACGACAATGCTAACAATTTTAAGTGCAAAGTTAGGTACATAAAAATCAAAGACTGCTTACAGAATGAAATCAGCATTAGCAGAGGGTGTCATCGGAAAAAAACACATAAAAAAAGACGAAGTGAGATGCATTGTAATATATGGGGGGGGGGGGGGGGTACCCGGCCGCTATGAATCGCGAATCCCCAAGAATTAGGGAGAATAATGCCGAATCTGCAAGATGATTGCAATAACGGATCGCGGTAAATGGGGGAAAGGGTCTTAATTCGCGTTGCAATGAACCAGGAATTATACGGATAACCATCCCCAAAAATTGTCAACAACTTAATCGTGGGGATCGGAAAAGTTATTCCCTCCCTTCCATATAGGGAGAGGCCAGGGGGCACAGAATTTGAAAAGGTGAGGGCACAGCTATACATGAAGGCCCGGGGGTGGGTGGGGACTTAGTACATTGATGTGGGCGGGGGTGGGGGGGTTCGGCGGTAAATCCACCCCTTTTTCACCGCCAAAATCCGCTTGGTCGGGGCGTTTTATGGCCAAAAAGCACCCCCCCCCCCCCCCCGCGGTCGCAAGTTTTCAAATATCCGCTCTGCAGGGCTGTTTTTTTCATCACCCCAACCATCCACCAGATTCGTATAACAGTCACCCCCGGGCATGAAGGTCTGAAAGGAAGGCGGGGAGGCACGTGCCCCCTGTGCATGCCTCGTGCCGCCCCCCCCCCCCCACCCTATATAGGGCCATTTGGTTCTGACTGGAATAAACAAATTATGTTGAATCTTAAATGCTTGAATCCTGACTAGACAGCTGTAGATCTAATAGATTATTCTGTTGTGTTATGAAAAAACAACGACACGTATCTGGAAAATACGATCGTAACGTCACACTTCAACCATCAGGAACGCGCACGTGTCATTGTTTACAAAAAGGTCAAGGTCGCAGTGGTGAAAGGAAAATATCTGTTTCGGGACTACGAAAACAACACAAACAACAAACTAGGCGGCCTATCGAACTAAAAGATCGGAAATTAAGGTGAACAGAGATATACTTACACTGATCAATGGTTACCTATTGAAGGAATGGGGTAGTAAGTAAGTCTTATGTAGTTTTCGACCTTATCCCTATTTTCGCTCGTTATAAGCTTAAAGGATCTAGGCCTAAAATCTTCTTCTTTTTGTGTGGGCGAAAATAGGAAAGTGGTCGAAAACTAAAGTCAATGTCATAGGGCGCATTTCTTTGGTAACCCGGGTGTATCCCTAAGGTGGACCACATACGCACATTACACATTGGTTCACCACCGGAAGTTTCCTGTCATGTGTTGCAGGTCCTTGGCGGGATACCGAACCTGGCCCAAAGAAATGCATCCAATTATGCTGTAGACACACGTTTTGACCCATATTATCTACGAATTTGCCTCAATCACACTGAAAATCAGTGACGTGAGAAAGCAATACTAGACCATTTTAATGATATTAAACTTACGTTTGTACTGTGATGTTATCCTGTTTTAAGATACAAACAATATTTTTCCATGCTGACACTCCATTGATACTAAACACTTTCGCCAACTTGTCATAAGGTGACGTAGTTGCCATGGTGGCGAATGTGTTCTGAACAATACATGCTCTATTTGCACCAGCCACTCGCGCCATGGCAACTATATCCTTTCATTATCTGTGATTTAGCCTATTTGCGACAAAGTATCGCAAATAGCCCAATAGCCCAATTTTGACTTGACTTGTAGAGTGGCGGGGCATCGTTCAGGAAGTGGCAGTTGATGGTGTGACTTGATACAGTTGTTGTCTTATAGACTGTGGGCCATAAAGAAAGTTGATACCAGGTTGGCACGGTTCTACAATTGGTATCTAAGTAATTGGATTCATTCACCGGATGGGATTATGCTAACTGGGGATGTGCCAAGGACGACCAGCGATTCCCCTGCCAGCGTCAAGTTGGTAAGGGGGGCAGGCAGTGAGTGAGAAAAGCTTAGACTTGTGGGTCATATATAAGTCGCAATTAAGTAATATAAGTCTGCAAATTATGGTAATCAATTTCAGGTTGTTTCAAAGACAGGATGGCATCACTGGATGGATTCTGTGATGATAGGTATGTGTCGAGATATACATGCATGTGAAGGATGTTCTGTATGTATAATATTAATTATATTTGTCAATGCACATACTTGTTACCTGGGAAGTGTGGTTTTGCAGTGAGTGGGTAATTACTTGTCTGATTTTTCCTTTTGAATATATAGTTAAAAGAAGTTACCTATATGCTATTGCAGTTTTTCTGGTTACCCTGGTAATGATGTAAGTTACGTGACTACCAGAAAGTTGTTGTTACAGTGAGCTGAATGGGGAAGTCCAACTCCTAAAAGAAATCTACATCAATGAAGTGGAAGTCAATACCAATGAAATGTGAGTCACAGATCATTTGGCTAGTGATAAGAATACTTGTCAGCTGTAGAACACTCTGCATTGGTCAGCTAATTGGGGATTACTGTGGATATTTGTAGAGCTTATAGCTAACATTTTATATACAGTAGTCGCATCCTGGATAGATTATTTAAAAATAGACCTACAGTGGTCCTACATTATGTAAGTTTCTGTGCCATTTATTATTAATTTTGCCTCTGGAATCCTTTTTTACATAGTGTACTTTTTAAGTTAACTACATGTATAATATCTAAATGTGTATATCGCAAATAGCAAACCTGTTGAGAAACGATAATATCAAACATGGTTTAAGCTTGAATGTAGAATACAATACAAGAAATAACTTTTGGTCGGTGTGGTTGCTTTGTGCTGTGCTGCAGTGGTGGTGTCGAGTCTATCGGCATACAGCTTCACCCAGCCACTGGCGAGGACTTAGACAGTCGCTGGGTCTGTCTCACACTCCTCATGATCCCGCCTAGTGATGTAAGTAGTATGTGAGCTATGTCCATTGACTATATAATTATATATATAAATAGCTCTTGAAGAGAATTCGCCGCTGCCAATAATAATCAGAGTTGTTGGCGTCTGTCCGAAAGACGATGGATTTGCAGCTTTGTTTTGGTTTAAGTAATACGATTTGCATCATGTCATTTGCGCTTATGACTAAATAAGCCTCTCTGTGACCGACAGAGCTTGCCGCAGTCGTTGCATCAATGACCTGTTGATAGGTCTTGGTTTGTACTCACTGGACGACTAGATGGGCATTTCAAATCCAGTTTCTCAAAACAGAGCCCGTCTTGGTGGGCCATTCCCCCAGGCACAAGTCTTGGTGGGCCATTCCCCCAGGCAAGAGTCTTGGTGGGCCATTCCCCCAGGCACGAGTCTTGGTGGGCCATTCCCCCACGCACGAGTCTTGGTGGGCCATTCCCCCAGGCACGAGTCTTGGTGGGCCATTCCCCCAGGCATGAGTCTTGGTGGGCCATTCCCCCACGCACGAGTCTTGGTGGGCCATTCCCCCACGCACGAGTCTTGGTGGGCCATTCCCCCAGGCAAGAGTCTTGGTGGGCCATTCCCCCAGGCACGAGTCTTGGTGGGCCATTCCCCCAGGCACGAGTCTTGGTGGGCCATTCCCCCAGGCACGAGTCTTGGTGGGCCATTCCCCCAGGCAAGAGTCTTGGCGGGCCATTCCCCAGGCACGAGTCTTGGTGGGCCATTCCCCCAGGCAAGAGTCTTGGTGGGCCATTCCCCCAGGCACGAGTCTTGGTGGGCCATTCCCCCAGGCACGAGTCTTGGTGGGCCATTCCCCCACGCACGAGTCTTGGTGGGCCATTCCCCCAGGCACGAGTCTTGGTGGGCCAGTCCCCCAGGCACGAGTCTTGGTGGGCCATTCCCCCAGGCATGAGTCTTGGTGGGCCATTCCCCCAGGCAAGAGTCTTGGTGGGCCATTCCCCCAGGCACGAGTCTTGGTGGGCCATTCCCCCAGGCACGAGTCTTGGTGGGCCATTCCCCCAGGCACGAGTCTTGGTGGGCCATTCCCCCAGGCAAGAGTCTTGGTGGGCCATTCCCCCAGGCACGAGTCTTGGTGGGCCATTTCCCCCAGGCAAGAGTCTTGGTGGGCCATTCCCCCACGCACGAGTCTTGGTGGGCCATTCCCCCAGGCACGAGTCTTGGTGGGCCATTCTCCAGGCAAGAGTCTTGGTGGGCCATTCCCCCAGGCACGAGTCTTGGTGGGCCATTCCCCAGGCAAGAGTCTTGGTGGGCCATTCCCCCAGGCACGAGTCTTGGTGGGCCATTCCCCCACGCACGAGTCGTGGTGGGCCATTCCCCCAGGCACGAGTCTTGGTGGGCCATTCCCTAGGCACGAGTTTTGGTGGGCCATTACCCCCGCGCTCGAGTCGTGCCCACCCCTCTTTTGGGATGCTAGATCCTCCAAGTAATCAGAGTATGTATGATAATTGTTATCATCAGATCGGATTTTTATATTGCAATGACAGAATAGAATATTTCTGGCTACCAATAATGGTGCGTTCATATGATTTAGATTGTATTATTTCAGTACCCCGGACTCTCCGCCTGTGATCATGATAAAAAATCCCCGGGGACTGGGTGAAGAACACGTGATCAGGTAACTCCATCTTGACAATTACAAGTAGTTCAGTGGGTTAGAGCGCTCGCATTGAGTGTTCTGGTCACCTGAGAGCCTAACGGCACGTGGGTCGGTGGTTCGAGCCCTGCTGTGGCCATGTCTGTGTGGTCGCAGGATAAAGATCCCATGTCCTTCTTCGCAAAGAGTAGGGGATTACCCCCGGGGGCATGGATCCACTCTCCCTTCCTTTCTCCCATTGACGCGATATGATCAAAAGTGGTTAAAGCGTCCTGAATATGCAACCAACTTGACAATTACACACAGAACCAGTTTGTTTATGTTATATCAGTGTATTAACTTGTACAATTGTATGACGCCACTTGACCTTGGTTGTAGGTTACAGGAGCGACTGGAGGACCGGGCCGAGGAAAGGAGAGGCCTCCCGGTGCTCTATGAGCTCATCGAGGTGAGTGTCTGAGGGGGGTGGGGGAGCGATGGGAGGGGGTGGGGTGGGGACCGGACTGAGGAAAGGAGAGGCCTCCCGGTGCTCTATGAGCTCATCGAGGTGAGTGTCTGAGGGGGGTGGGGGAGTTATGGGAGGGGGTGGGGTGGGGACCGGGCTGAGGAAAGGAGAGGCCTCCCGGTGCTCTATGAGCTCATCGAGGTGAGTGTCTGAGGGGGGTGGGGGAGTTATGGGAGGGGGTGGGGTGGGGACCGGGCTGAGGAAAGGAGAGGCCTCCCGGTGCTCTATGAGCTCATCGAGGTGAGTGTCTGAGGGGGGTGGGGGAGTTATGGGAGAGGGTGGGGTGGGGACCGGGCTGAGGAAAGGAGAGGCCTCCCGGTGCTCTATGAGCTCATCGAGGTGAGTGTCTGAGGGGGGTGGGGGAGCGATGGGAGGGGGTGGGGTGGGGACCGGGCCGAGGAAAGGAGAGGCCTCCCGGTGCTCTATGAGCTCATCGAGGTGAGTGTCTGAGGGGGGTGGGGGAGCGATGGGAGGGGGTGGGGTGGGGACCGGGCTGAGGAAAGGAGAGGCCTCCCGGTGCTCTATGAGCTCATCGAGGTGAGTGTCTGAGGGGGGTGGGGAAGCGATGGGAGGGGGTGGGGTGGGGACCGGGCTGAGGAAAGGAGAGGCCTCCCGGCGCTCTATGAGCTCATCGAGGTGAGTGTCTGAGGGGGTTGGGGGAGCGATAAGAGGGGGTGGGGTGGGGACCGGGCCGAGGAAAGGAGAGGCCTCCCGGTGCTCTATGAGCTCATCGAGGTGAGTGTCTGAGGGGGGTGGGGGAGCGATGGGAGGGGGTGGGGTGGGGACCGAGCTGAGGAAAGGAGAGGCCTCCCGGTGCTCTATGAGCTCATCGAGGTGAGTGTCTGAGGGGGGTGGGGGAGCGATGGGAGGGGGTGGGGTGGGGACCGGGCTGAGGAAAGGAGAGGCCTCCCGGTGCTCTATGAGCTCATCGAGGTGAGTGTCTGAGGGGGGTGGGGGAGTTATGGGAGAGGGTGGGGTGGGGACCGGGCTGAGGAAAGGAGAGGCCTCCCGGTGCTCTATGAGCTCATCGAGGTGAGTGTCTGAGGGGGGTGGGGGAGCGATGGGAGGGGGTGGGGTGGGGACCGGGCCGAGGAAAGGAGAGGCCTCCCGGTGCTCTATGAGCTCATCGAGGTGAGTGTCTGAGGGGGGTGGGGGAGCGATGGGAGGGGGTGGGGTGGGGACCGGGCTGAGGAAAGGAGAGGCCTCCCGGTGCTCTATGAGCTCATCGAGGTGAGTGTCTGAGGGGGGTGGGGAAGCGATGGGAGGGGGTGGGGTGGGGACCGGGCTGAGGAAAGGAGAGGCCTCCCGGCGCTCTATGAGCTCATCGAGGTGAGTGTCTGAGGGGGTTGGGGGAGCGATAAGAGGGGGTGGGGTGGGGACCGGGCCGAGGAAAGGAGAGGCCTCCCGGTGCTCTATGAGCTCATCGAGGTGAGTGTCTGAGGGGGGTGGGGGAGCGATGGGAGGGGGTGGGGTGGGGACCGAGCTGAGGAAAGGAGAGGCCTCCCGGTGCTCTATGAGCTCATCGAGGTGAGTATCTGAGGGGGGTGGGGGAGCGATGGGAGGGGGTGGGGTGGGGACCGGACTGAGGAAAGGAGAGGCCTCCCGGTGCTCTATGAGCTCATCGAGGTGAGTGTCTGAGAGGGGTGGGGGAGCGATGGGAGGGGGTGGGGTGGGGACCGGACTGAGGAAAGGAGAGGCCTCCCGGTGCTCTATGAGCTCATCGAGGTGAGTGTCTGAGGGGGGTGGGGGAGCGATGGGAGGGGGTGGGGTGGGGACCGGACTGAGGAAAGGAGAGGCCTCCCGGTGCTCTATGAGCTCATCGAGGTGAGTGTCTGAGGGGGTTGGGGGAGCGATGGGAGGGGTTGGGGTGGGGACCGGGCCAAGGAAAGGAGAGGCCTCCCGGTGCTCTATGAGCTCATCGAGGTGAGTGTCTGAGAGGGGTGGGGGAGCGATGGGAGGGGATGGGGTGGGGACCGGGCTGAGGAAAGAAGAGGCCTCCCGGTGCTCTATGAGCTCATCGAGGTGAGTATCTGAGGGGGGTGGGGGAGCGATGGGAGGGGGTGGGGTGGGGACCGGACTGAGGAAAGGAGAGGCCTCCCGGTGCTCTATGAGCTCATCGAGGTGAGTGTCTGAGGGGGGTGGGGGAGTTATGGGAAGGGGTGGGGTGGGGACCGGGCTGAGGAAAGGAGAGGCCTCCCGGTGCTCTATGAGCTCATCGAGGTGAGTGTCTGAGGGGGGTGGGGGAGCGATGGGAGGGGGTGGGGTGGGGACCGGGCCGAGGAAAGGAGAGGCCTCCCGGTGCTCTATGAGCTCATCGAGGTGAGTGTCCGAGGGGGGTGGGGGAGCGATGGGAGGGGGTGGGGTGGGGACCGGGCTGAGGAAAGGCGAGGCCTCCCGGTGCTCTATGAGCTCATCGAGGTGAGTGTCTGAGGGGGGTGGGGGAGCGATGGGAGGGGGTGGGGTGGGGACCGGGCTGAGTAAAGGAGAGGCCTCCCGGTGCTCTATGAGCTCATCGAGGTGAGTGTCTGAGGGGGTTGGGGGAGCGATGGGAGGGGGTGGGGTGGGGACCGGTCTGAGGAAAGGAGAGGCCTCCCGGTGCTCTATGAGCTCATCGAGGTGAGTGTCTGAGGGGGGTGGGGGAGCGATGGGAGGGGGTGGGGTGGGGACCGGGCTGAGGAAAGGAGAGGCCTCCCGGTGCTCTATGAGCTCATCGAGGTGAGTGTCTGAGGGGGGTGGGGGAGCGATGGGAGGGGGTGGGGTGGGGACCGGGCTGAGGAAAGGAGAGGCCTCCCGGTGCTCTATGAGCTCATCGAGGTGAGTGTCTGAGGGGGGTGGGGGAGTTATGGGAGGGGGTGGGGTGGGGACCGGGCTGAGGAAAGGAGAGGCCTCCCGGTGCTCTATTAGCTCATCGAGGTGAGTGTCTGAGGGGGGTGGGGGAGCGATGGGAGGGGGTGGGGTGGGGACCGGGCCGAGGAAAGGAGAGGCCTCCCGGTGCTCTATGAGCTCATCGAGGTGAGTGTCCGAGGGGGGTGGGGGAGCGATGGGAGGGGGTGGGGTGGGGTGGGGACCGGGCTGAGGAAAGGAGAGGCCTCCCGGTGCTCTATGAGCTCATCGAGGTGAGTGTCTGAGGGGGGGGGGGGGAGCGATGGGAGGGGGTGGGGTGGGGACCGGGCTGAGGAAAGGAGAGGCCTCCCGGTGCTCTATGAGCTCATCGAGGTGAGTGTCCGAGGGGGGTGGGGGAGCGATGGGAGGGGGTGGGGTGGGGACCGGGCTGAGGAAAGGAGAGGCCTCCCGGTGCTCTATGAGCTCATCGAGGTGAGTGTCTGAGGGGGGTGGGGGAGCGATGGGAGGGGGTGGGGTGGGGACCGGGCTGAGGAAAGGAGAGGCCTCCCGGTGCTCTATGAGCTCATCGAGGTGTCTGAGGGGGGTGGGGGAGTTATGGGGACCGGGCTGAGGAAAGGAGAGGCCTCCCGGTGCTCTATGAGCTCATCGAGGTGAGTGTCCGAGGGGGGTGGGGGAGCGATGGGAGGGGGTGGGGTGGGGACCGGGCTGAGGAAAGGAGAGGCCTCCCGGTGCTCTATGAGCTCATCGAGGTGAGTGTCCAAGGGGGGTGGGGGGAGCGATGGGAGGGGGTGGGGTGGGGACCGGGCTGAGGAAAGGAGAGGCCTCCCGGTGCTCTATGAGCTCATCGAGGTGAGTGTCTGAGGGGGGTGGGGGAGCGATGGGAGGAGGTGGGGTGGGGACCGGGCTGAGGAAAGGAGAGGCCTCCCGGTGCTCTATGAGCTCATCGAGGTGAGTGTCTGAGGGGGGTGGGGCAGCGATGGGAGGGGGTGGGGTGGGGACCGGGCTGAGGAAAGGAGAGGCCTCCCGGTGCTCTATGAGCTCATCGAGGTGAGTGTCTGAGGGGGGTGGGGGAGCGATGGGAGGGGGTGGGGTGGGGACCGGGCTGAGGAAAGGAGAGGCCTCCCGGTGCTCTATGAGCTCATCGAGGTGAGTGTCCGAGGGGGGTGGGGGAGCGATGGGAGGGGGTGGGGTGGGGACCGGGCTGAGGAAAGGAGAGGCCTCCCGGTGCTCTATGAGCTCATCGAGGTGAGTGTCCGAGGGGGGTGGGGGAGCGATGGGAGGGGGTGGGGTGGGGACCGGGCTGAGGAAAGGAGAGGCCTCCCGGTGCTCTATGAGCTCATCGAGGTGAGTGTCTGAGGGGGGTGGGGGGAGCGATGGGAGGGGGTGGGGTGGGGACCGGGCTGAGGAAAGGAGAGGCCTCCCGGTGCTCTATGAGCTCATCGAGGTGTCTGAGGGGGGTGGGGGAGTTATGGGAGGGGGTGGGGTGGGGACCGGGCTGAGGAAAGGAGAGGCCTCCCGGTGCTCTATGAGCTCATCGAGGTGAGTGTCCGAGGGGGGTGGGGGAGCGATGGGAGGGGGTGGGGTGGGGACCGGGCTGAGGAAAGGAGAGGCCTCCCGGTGCTCTATGAGCTCATCGAGGTGAGTGTCCAAGGGGGGTGGGGGAGCGATGGGAGGGGGTGGGGTGGGGACCGGGCTGAGGAAAGGAGAGGCCTCCCGGTGCTCTATGAGCTCATCGAGGTGAGTGTCTGAGGGGGGTGGGGGAGCGATGGGAGGAGGTGGGGTGGGGACCGGGCTGAGGAAAGGAGAGGCCTCCCGGTGCTCTATGAGCTCATCGAGGTGAGTGTCTGAGGGGGGTGGGGCAGCGATGGGAGGGGGTGGGGTGGGGACCGGGCTGAGGAAAGGAGAGGCCTCCCGGTGCTCTATGAGCTCATCGAGGTGAGTGTCTGAGGGGGGTGGGGGAGCGATGGGAGGGGGTGCGGTGGTGACCGGGCTGAGGAAAGGAGAGGCCTCCCGGTGCTCTATGAGCTCATCGAGGTGAGTGTCTGAGGGGGGTGGGGGAGTTATGGGAGGGGGTGGGGTGGGGACCGGGCTGAGGAAAGGAGAGGCCTCCCGGTGCTCTATGAGCTCATCGAGGTGAGTGTCTGAGGGGGGTGGGGAAGCGATGGGAGGGGGTGGGGTGGGGACCGGGCTGAGGAAAGGAGAGGCCTTCCGGTGCTCTATGAGCTCATCGAGGTGAGTGTCTGAGGGGGGTGGGGGAGCGATGGGAGGGGGTGGGGTGGGGACCGGGCCGAGGAAAGGAGAGGCCTCCCGGTGCTCTATGAGCTCATCGAGGTGAGTGTCTGAGGGGGGTGGGGGAGCGATGGGAGGGGGTGGGGTGGGGACCGGGCTGAGGAAAGGAGAGGCCTCCCGGTGCTCTATGAGCTCATCGAGGTGAGTGTCTGAGTGGGGTGGGGGAGCGATGGGAGGGGGTGGGGTGGGGACCGGGCCAAGGAAAGGAGAGGCCTCCCGGTGCTCTATGAACTCATCGAGGTGAGTGTCTGAGAGGGGTGGGGGAGCGATGGGAGGGGATGGGGTGGGGACCGGGCTGAGGAAAGGAGAGGCCTCCCGGTGCTCTATGAGCTCATCGAGGTGAGTATCTGAGGGGGGTGGGGGAGCGATGGGAGGGGGTGGGGTGGGGACCGGACTGAGGAAAGGAGAGGCCTCCCGGTGCTCTATGAGCTCATCGAGGTGAGTGTCCGAGGGGGGTGGGGGAGCGATGGGAGGGGGTGGGGCGGGGACCGGACTGAGGAAAGGAGAGGCCTCCCGGTGCTCTATGAGCTCATCGAGGTGAGTGTCTGAGGGGGGTGGGGGAGTTATGGGAGGGGGTGGGGTGGGGACCGAGCCGAGGAAAGGAGAGGCCTCCCGGTGCTCTATGAGCTCATCGAGGTGAGTGTCTGAGGGGGGTGGGGGAGCGATGGGAGGGGGTGGGATGGGGACCGGGCCGAGGAAAGGAGAGGCCTCCCGGTGCTCTATGAGCTCATCGAGGTGAGTGTCTGAGGGGGGAGAGAGGTGAGTCCGCACAGTCCAGCGGGATCGTGTGGGAGGGGTGGTGCCCACGCACAGGGAGGAGGGTGGGTTTTGGGGGAGTACCCACAACCAGGGGGCGGGGGGGGGGGGGTGCGGGTGAGATAATGGTTTTAAATTCCTTGCTATATGTCTGTAAGTAGTCTCACAGAGATGTGTTTTCCATGTGGTGTCTAGCTGGCCAAGGAGAGTCACGGAGATGTGTTTTCTATGTGGTGTCTAGCTGGCCAAGGAGAGTCACGGAGAAGTGTGTTCTATGTGGTGTCTAGCTGGCAAAGGAGAGTCACGGAGATGTGTTTTCTATGTGGTGTCTAGCTGGCCAAGGAGAGTCACGGAGAAGTGTGTTCTATGTGGTGTCTAGCTGGCCAAGGAGAGTCACGGAGATGTGTTTTCTATGTGGTGTCTAGCTGGCCAAGGAGAGTCACGGAGATGTGTTTTCCATGTGGTGTCTAGCTGGCCAAGGAGAGTCTCACGGAGATGTGTTTCCTATGTTGTGTCTAGCTGGCCAAGGAGAGTCACGGAGATGTGTTTTCTATGTGGTGTCTAGCTGGCCAAGGAGAGTCACGGAGAAGTGTGTTCTATGTGGTGTCTAGCTGGCCAAGGAGAGTCTCACGGAGATGTGTTTCCTATGTTGTGTCTAGCTGGCCAAGGAGAGTCACGGAGATGTGTTTTCTATGTGGTGTCTAGCTGGCCAAGGAGAGTCACGGAGAAGTGTGTTCTATGTGGTGTCTAGCTGGCCAAGGAGAGTCACGGAGATGTGTTTTCTATGTGGTGTCTAGCTGGCCAAGGAGAGTCACGGAGAAGTGTGTTCTATGTTGTGTCTAGCTGGCCAAGGAGAGTCACGGAGATGTGTTTTCCATGTTGTGTCTAGCTGGCCAAGGAGAGTCACGGAGATGTGTTTTCTATGTGGTGTCTAGCTGGCCAAGGAGAGTCACGGAGATGTGTTTTCCATGTGGTGTCTAGCTGGCCAAGGAGAGTCTCACGGAGATGTGTTTCCTATGTTGTGTCTAGCTGGCCAAGGAGAGTCACGGAGATGTGTTTTCTATGTGGTGTCTAGCTGGCCAAGAAGAGTCACGGAGAAGTGTGTTCTATGTGGTGTCTAGCTGGCCAAGGAGAGTCTCACGGAGATGTGTTTCCTATGTTGTGTCTAGCTGGCCAAGGAGAGTCACGGAGATGTGTTTTCTATGTGGTGTCTAGCTGGCCAAGGAGAGTCACGGAGAAGTGTGTTCTATGTGGTGTCTAGCTGGCCAAGGAGAGTCACGGAGATGTGTTTTCTATGTGGTGTCTAGCTGGCCAAGGAGAGTCTCACGGAGATGTGTTTTCCATGTGGTATCTAGCTGGCCAAGGAGTGTCTCACAGAGATGTGTTTTCCATGTGGTGTCTAGCTGGCCAAGGAGAGTCACGGAGATGTGTTTTTTATGTGGTGTCTAGCTGGCCAAGGAGAGTCACGGAGAAGTGTGTTCTATGTGGTGTCTAGCTGGCCAAGGAGAGTCACGGAGATGTGTTTTTATGTGGTGTCTAGCTGGCCAAGGAGAGTCTCACGGAGATGTGTTTTCCATGTTGTGTCTAGCTGGCCAAGGAGAGTCACGGAAAAGTGTGTTCTATGTGGTGTCTAGCTGGCCAAGGAGAGTCACGGAGATGTTTTTTCTATGTGGTGTCTAGCTGGCCAAGGAGAGTCACGGAGAAGTGTGTTCTATGTGGTGTCTAGCTGGCCAAGGAGAGTTACGGAGATGTGTTTTTTATGTGGTGTCTAGCTGGCCAAGGAGAGTCTCACGGAGATGTGTTTTCCATGTTGTGTCTAGCTGGCCAAGGAGAGTCACGGAGAAGTGTGTTCTATGTTGTGTCTAGCTGGCCAAGGAGAGTCACGGAGATGTGTTTTCTATGTGGTGTCTAGCTGGCCAAGGAGAGTCTCACGGAGATGTGTTTTCCATGTGGTATCTAGCTGGCCAAGGAGTGTCTCACAGAGATGTGTTTTCCATGTGGTGTCTAGCTGGCCAAGGAGAGTCTCACGGAGATGTGTTTTCTATGTGGTGTCTAGCTGGCCAAGGAGTGTCTCACAGAGATGTGTTTTCTATGTGGTGTCTAGCTGGCCAAGGAGAGTCTCACGGAGATGTGTTTTCTATGTGGTGTCTAGCTGGCCAAGGAGTGTCTCACAGAGATGTGTTTTCCATGTGGTGTCTAGCTGGCCAAGGAGAGTCTCACGGAGATGTGTTTCCTATGTGGTGTCTAGCTGGCCAAGGAGAGTCACGGAGAAGTGTGTTCTATGTGGTGTCTAGCTAGCCAAGGAGAGTCACGGAGATGTGTTTTTTATGTGGTGTCTAGCTGGCCAAGGAGAGTCTCACGGAGATGTGTTTTCCATGTTGTGTCTAGCTGGCCAAGGAGATTCACGGAGAAGTGTGTTCTATGTGGTGTCTAGCTGGCCAAGGAGAGTCACGGAGATGTGTTTTTTATATGTTGTCCAGCTGGCCAAGGAGAGTCTCACGGAGAAGTGTGTTCTATGTAGTGTCTAGCTGGCCAAGGAGAGTCACGGAGAAGTGTGTTCTATGTGGTGTCTAGCTGGCCAAGGAGAGTCACGGAGATGTGTTTTTTATGTGGTGTCTAGCTGGCCAAGGAGAGTCTCACGGAGATGTGTTTTCCATGTTGTGTCTAGCTGGCCAAGGAGAGTCACGGAGAAGTGTGTTCTATGTGGTGTCTAGCTAGCCAAGGAGAGTCACGGAGATGTGTTTTTTATGTGGTGTCTAGCTGGCCAAGGAGAGTCTCACGGAGATGTGTTTTCCATGTTGTGTCTAGCTGGCCAAGGAGATTCACGGAGAAGTGTGTTCTATGTGGTGTCTAGCTGGCCAAGGAGAGTCACGGAGATGTGTTTTTTATATGTTGTCCAGCTGGCCAAGGAGAGTCTCACGGAGAAGTGTGTTCTATGTAGTGTCTAGCTGGCCAAGGAGAGTCACGGAGAAGTGTGTTCTATGTGGTGTCCAGCTGGCCAAGGAGAGTCACGGAGATGTGTTTTCTATGTGGTGTCTAGCTGGCCAAGGAGAGTCTCACGGAGATGTGTTCTATGTGGTGTCTAGCTGGCCAAGGAGTGTCTCACAGAGATGTGTTTTCTATGTGGTGTCCAGCTGGCCAAGGAGAGTCACGGAGAAGTGTGTTCTATGTGGTGTCTAGCTGGCCAAGGAGAGTCTCACGGAGATGTGTTTCCTATGTGGTGTCTAGCTGGCCAAGGAGAGTCACGGAGATGTGTGTTCTATGTAGTGTCTAGCTGGCCAAGGAGAGTCACGGAGATGTGTTTTCTATGTGGTGTCTAGCTGGCCAAGGAGAGTCTCACGGAGATGTGTTCTATGTGGTGTCTAGCTGGCCAAGGAGTGTCTCACAGAGATGTGTTTTCTATGTGGTGTCCAGCTGGCCAAGGAGAGTCACGGAGAAGTGTGTTCTATGTGGTGTCTAGCTGGCCAAGGAGAGTCACGGAGATGTGTTTTCTATGTGGTGTCTAGCTGGCCAAGGAGAGTCTCACGGAGATGTGTTCTATGTGGTGTCTAGCTGGCCAAGGAGTGTCTCACAGAGATGTGTTTTCTATGTGGTGTCCAGCTGGCCAAGGAGAGTCACGGAGAAGTGTGTTCTATGTGGTGTCTAGCTGGCCAAGGAGAGTCTCACGGAGATGTGTTTCCTATGTGGTGTCTAGCTGGCCAAGGAGAGTCACGGAGAAGTGTGTTCTATGTGGTGTCTAGCTGGCCAAGGAGAGTCACGGAGAAGTGTGTTCTATGTGGTGTCTAGCTGGCCAAGGAGAGTCACGGAGAAGTGTGTTCTATGTGGTGTCCAGCTGGCCAAGGAGAGTCACGGAGAAGTGTGTTCTATGCGGTGTCTAGCTGGCCAAGGAGAGTCTCACGGAGATGTGTTTTCCCAAATGGTGTCTAGCTGGCCAAGGAGAGTCACGGAGAAGTGTGTTCTATGTGGTGTCTAGCTGGCCAAGGAGAGTCACGGAGATGTGTTTTTTATATGTTGTCCAGCTGGCCAAGGAGAGTCACGGAGAAGTGTGTTCTATGTGGTGTCTAGCTGGCCAAGGAGTGTCTCACAGAGATGTGTTTTCTATGTGGTGTCCAGCTGGCCAAGGAGAGTCACGGAGAAGTGTGTTCTATGTGGTGTCTAGCTGGCCAAGGAGAGTCTCACGGAGATGTGTTTCCTATGTGGTGTCTAGCTGGCCAAGGAGAGTCACGGAGATGTGTTTTCTATGTGGTGTCTAGCTGGCCAAGGAGAGTCACGGAGAAGTGTGGTCTATGTGGTGTCTAGCTGGCCAAGGAGAGTCACGGAGATGTGTTTTTATGTGGTGTCTAGCTGGCCAAGGAGAGTCTCATGGAGATGTGTTTTCCATGTTGTGTCTAGCTGGCCAAGGAGAGTCACGGAGAAGTGTGTTCTATGTGGTGTCTAGCTGGCCAAGGAGAGTCACGGAGATGTGTTTTTTATATGGTGTCCAGCTGGCCAAGGAGAGTCTCACGGAGAAGTGTGTTCTATGTAGTGTCTAGCTGGCCAAGGAGAGTCACGGAGATGTGTTTTTTATGTGGTGTCCAGCTGGCCAAGGAGAGTCTCAAGGAGATGTGTTTTCTATGTGGTGTCTAGCTGGCCAAGGAGAGTTTCACGGAGATGTGTTTGCTATGTAGTGTCTAGCTGGCCAAGGAGAGTCACGGAGATGTGTTTTCCACTTGGTGTTCAGCTGACCAAGGAGAGTTTCACGGAGATGTGTTTTCCATGTGGTGTCTAGCTGGCCAAACAGAGTCTCACAGAGATGTGTTTTCTATGTAGTGTCCAGCTGGCCAAGGAGAGTCTCACGGAGATGTGTTTTCTATGTGGTGTCTAACTGGCCAAGGAAAGTCTCACGGAGATGTGTTTTTTATGTTGTGTCTAGCTGGCCAAGGAGTCTCACGGCGATGTGTTTTCCCAAATGGTGTCTAGCTGGCGAAGGAGAGTCACGGAGATGTGTTTTCTATGTTGTGTCTAACTGGCCAAGGAGAGTCTCACGGATATGTGTTTTCTATGTGGTGTGTAGCTGGCCAAGGAGAGTCACGGAGATGTGTTTTCTATATGATGTCTAGCTGGCCAAGGAGAGTCTCACGGAGATATGTCTTCTATGTGGTGTCTAGCTGGCCAAGGAGTCTCACGGCGATGTGTTTTTCCAAATGGTGTCTAGCTGGCCAAGGAGAGTCACGGAGATGTGTTTTCTATGTTGTGTCTAGCTGGCCAAGGAGAGTCTCACGGAGGGCAATCTCCCGTTCGGAGAGTGTGTCATTTGTAAGGACACGTTCCACGAGGGGGAGCCACTGACAAAGACGGACTGCTACCACCACTTCCACTGCCACTGTCTGCTGCGGCACGTCGAGTACAGCCTGCGAGACATCGAGGCTGACCAGCGCCTCCAGCGGGAGAAAGCACCGCACTTGGAGGCTCAGCCAAAACAGGTGAACAAAGTACCCCGCCACAACATGGGCCAATCACTGCCGCGATGACATGCCAATCATTGACCAATCACTGCCGCGGTGACAAGCCAATCATTGACCAATCACTGCCGCGGTGACAAGCCAATCCTTGACCAATCACTGCCGCGGTGACAAGCCGATCATTGACCATTCACTGCCGCGGTGACAAGCCAATCATTGACCAATCACTGCCGCGGTGACAAGCCAATCATTGACCATCACTGCCGCGGTGACAAGCCAATCCTTGACCAGTTACTACCGCGGTGACAGGCCAATCATTGACCAATCACCGCCGCGGTGACAAGCCAAACATAGGCCATTCACTGCCGCGGTGACAAGCCAATCATTGACCAATCACTGCCGCGGTGACAAGCCAATCATTGACCAATCACTACCGCAGTGACAAACCAATCATTGACCATTCACTGCCGCGGTCACAGGCCAATCATTGACCAATCACCGCCGCGGTGACAATCCAAACATAGGTCGATCACTGCCGCGGTGACAAGCCAATAATTGACCATCACTGCCGCGGTGACAAGCCAATAATTGACCAATCACTGCCGCGGTGACAAGCCAATAATTGAGCCAATAATTGACCAATCACTGCCGCGGTGACAAGCCAATCAATGACCATCACTGCCGCGGTGACAAGCCAATTATTGACCATCCCTGCCGCGGTGACAAGCCAAACATAGGCAAATCACTGCCGTGGTGACAAGCCAATCATTGACCAATCACTGCCGCGGTGACAGGCCAATCATTGACCAATCACCGCCGCGGTGACAAGCCAAACATAGGCAAATCACTGCCGCGGTGACAAGCCAAACATGGGCCAATCACTGCCGCGGTGACAAGCCAATCATTGACCAATCACTGCCGCGGTGACAGGCCAATCATTGACCAATCACCGCGGCGGTGACAAACCAAACATAGGCCAATCACTGCCGCGGTGACAAGCCAATAATTGTACATCACTGCCGCGGTGACAAGCCAATTATTGACCAATTACTGCCGCGGTGACAAACCAATAATTGACCATCACTGCCGCGGTGACAAGCAAATTATTGACCATCACTGCCGCGGTGACAAGCCAATCATTGACCAATCACCGCCGCGGTGACAAGCCAATAATTGAGCCAATAATTGACCAATCACTGCCGCGGTGACAAGCCAATCAATGACCATCACTGCCGCGGTGACAAGCCAATTATTGACCATCACTGCCGCGGTGACAAGCCAATCATTGACCAGTCACTGCCGCGGTGACAGGCCAATCATTGACCAATCACCGCCGCGGTGACAAGCCAAACATAGGCAAATCACTGCCGCGGTGACAAGCCAAACATGGGCCAATCACTGCCGCGGTGACAAGCCAATCATTGACCAATCACTGCCGCGGTGACAGGCCAATCATTGACAAATCACCGCGGCGGTGACAAACCAAACATAGGCCAATCACTGTCGCTGTGACAAGCCAATAATTGGCCATCACTGCCGCGGTGACAAGCCAATCATTGACCAATTACTGCCGCGGTGACAAACCAATAATTGACCAATCACTGCCGCGGTGACAAGCCAATAATTGACCATCACTGCCGCGGTGACAAGCCAATAATTGAGCCAATAATTGACCAATCACTGCCGCGGTGACAAGCCAATCAATGACCATCACTGCCGCGGTGACAAGCCAATTATTGACCATCACTGCCGCGGTGACAAGCCAATCATTGACCAATCACCGCCGCGGTGACAAGCCAAACATAGGCAAATCACTGCCGCGGTGACAAGCCAAACATGGGCCAATCACTGCCGCGGTGACAAGCCAATCATTGACCAATCACTGCCGCGGTGACAGGCCAATCATTGACCAATCACCGCGGCGGTGACAAACCAAACATAGGCCAATCACTGCCGCGGTGACAAGCCAATAATTGAACATCACTGCCGCAGTGACAAGCCAATTATTGACCAATTACTGCCGCGGTGACAAACCAATAATTGACCATCACTGCCGCGGTGACAAGCAAATTATTGACCATCACTGCCGCGGTGACAAGCCAATCATTGACCAATCACCGCCGCGGTGACAAGCCAATAATTGAGCCAATAATTGACCAATCACTGCCGCGGTGACAAGCCAATCAATGACCATCACTGCCGCGGTGACAAGCCAATTATTGACCATCACTGCCGCGGTGACAAGCCAATCATTGACCAGTCACTGCCGCGGTGACAGGCCAATCATTGACCAATCACCGCCGCGGTGACAAGCCAAACATAGGCAAATCACTGCCGCGGTGACAAGCCAAACATGGGCCAATCACTGCCGCGGTGACAAGCCAATCATTGACCAATCACTGCCGCGGTGACAGGCCAATCATTGACCAATCACCGCGGCGGTGACAAACCAAACATAGGCCAATCACTGTCGCTGTGACAAGCCAATAATTGGCCATCACTGCCGCGGTGACAAGCCAATCATTGACCAATTACTGCCGCGGTGACAAACCAATAATTGACCAATCACTGCCGCGGTGACAAGCCAATAATTGACCATCACTGCCGCGGTGACAAGCCAATAATTGAGCCAATAATTGACCAATCACTGCCGCGGTGACAAGCCAATCAATGACCATCACTGCCGCGGTGACAAGCCAATTATTGACCATCACTGCCGCGGTGACAAGCCAATCATTGACCAATCACCGCCGCGGTGACAAGCCAAACATAGGCAAATCACTGCCGCGGTGACAAGCCAAACATGGGCCAATCACTGCCGCGGTGACAAGCCAATCATTGACCAATCACTGCCGCGGTGACAGGCCAATCATTGACCAATCACCGCGGCGGTGACAAACCAAACATAGGCCAATCACTGCCGCGGTGACAAGCCAATAATTGAACATCACTGCCGCAGTGACAAGCCAATTATTGACCAATTACTGCCGCGGTGACAAACCAATAATTGACCATCACTGCCGCGGTGACAAGCCAATTATTGACCATCACTGCCGCGGTGACAAGCCAATCATTGACCAATCACCGCCGCGGTGATAAGCCAATAATTGAGCCAATAATTGACCAATCACTGCCGCGGTGACAAGCCAATCAATGACCATCACTGCCGCGGTGACAAGCCAATTATTGACCATCACTGCCGCGGTGACAAGCCAATCATTGACCAATCACCGCCGCGGTGACAAGCCAAACATAGGCAAATCACTGCCGCGGTGACAAGCCAAACATGGGCCAATCACTGCCGCGGTGACAAGCCAATCATTGACCAATCACCGCCGCGGTGATAAGCCAATAATTGAGCCAATAATTGACCAATCACTGCCGCGGTGACAAGCCAATCAATGACCATCACTGCCGCGGTGACAAGCCAATTATTGACCATCACTGTCGCGGTGACAGGCCAATCATTGACCAATCACCGCCGCGGTGACAAGCCAAACATAGGCAAATCACTGCCGCGGTGACAAGCCAAACATGGGCCAATCACTGCCGCGGTGACAAGCCAATCATTGACCAATCACTGCCGCGTTGACAGGCCAATCATTGACCAATCACCGCGGCGGTGACAAACCAAACATAGGCCAATCACTGCCGCTGTGACAAGCCAATAATTGACCATCACTGCCGCGGTGACAAGCCAATCATTGACCAGTCACTGCCGCGGTGACAGGCCAATCATTGACCAATCACCGCCGCGGTGACAAGCCAAACATAGGCAAATCACTGCCGCGGTGACAAGCCAAACATGGGCCAATCACTGCCGCGGTGACAAGCCAATCATTGACCAATCACTGCCGCGGTGACAGGCCAATCATTGACCAATCACCGCGGCGGTGACAAACCAAACATAGGCCAATCACTGTCGCTGTGACAAGCCAATAATTGGCCATCACTGCCGCGGTGACAAGCCAATCATTGACCAATTACTGCCGCGGTGACAAACCAATAATTGACCAATCACTGCCGCGGTGACAAGCCAATAATTGACCATCACTGCCGCGGTGACAAGCCAATAATTGAGCCAATAATTGACCAATCACTGCCGCGGTGACAAGCCAATCAATGACCATCACTGCCGCGGTGACAAGCCAATTATTGACCATCACTGCCGCGGTGACAAGCCAATCATTGACCAATCACCGCCGCGGTGACAAGCCAAACATAGGCAAATCACTGCCGCGGTGACAAGCCAATCATTGACCAGTCACTGCCGCGGTGACAGGCCAATCATTGACCAATCACCGCCGCGGTGACAAGCCAAACATAGGCAAATCACTGCCGCGGTGACAAGCCAAACATGGGCCAATCACTGCCGCGGTGACAAGCCAATCATTGACCAATCACTGCCGCGGTGACAGGCCAATCATTGACAAATCACCGCGGCGGTGACAAACCAAACATAGGCCAATCACTGTCGCTGTGACAAGCCAATAATTGGCCATCACTGCCGCGGTGACAAGCCAATCATTGACCAATTACTGCCGCGGTGACAAACCAATAATTGACCAATCACTGCCGCGGTGACAAGCCAATAATTGACCATCACTGCCGCGGTGACAAGCCAATAATTGAGCCAATAATTGACCAATCACTGCCGCGGTGACAAGCCAATCAATGACCATCACTGCCGCGGTGACAAGCCAATTATTGACCATCACTGCCGCGGTGACAAGCCAATCATTGACCAATCACCGCCGCGGTGACAAGCCAAACATAGGCAAATCACTGCCGCGGTGACAAGCCAAACATGGGCCAATCACTGCCGCGGTGACAAGCCAATCATTGACCAATCACTGCCGCGGTGACAGGCCAATCATTGACCAATCACCGCGGCGGTGACAAACCAAACATAGGCCAATCACTGCCGCGGTGACAAGCCAATAATTGAACATCACTGCCGCGGTGACAAGCCAATTATTGACCAATTACTGCCGCGGTGACAAACCAATAATTGACCATCACTGCCGCGGTGACAAGCAAATTATTGACCATCACTGCCGCGGTGACAAGCCAATCATTGACCAATCACCGCCGCGGTGACAAGCCAATAATTGAGCCAATAATTGACCAATCACTGCCGCGGTGACAAGCCAATCAATGACCATCACTGCCGCGGTGACAAGCCAATTATTGACCATCACTGCCGCGGTGACAAGCCAATCATTGACCAGTCACTGCCGCGGTGACAGGCCAATCATTGACCAATCACCGCCGCGGTGACAAGCCAAACATAGGCAAATCACTGCCGCGGTGACAAGCCAAACATGGGCCAATCACTGCCGCGGTGACAAGCCAATCATTGACCAATCACTGCCGCGGTGACAGGCCAATCATTGACCAATCACCGCGGCGGTGACAAACCAAACATAGGCCAATCACTGTCGCTGTGACAAGCCAATAATTGGCCATCACTGCCGCGGTGACAAGCCAATCATTGACCAATTACTGCCGCGGTGACAAACCAATAATTGATCAATCACTGCCGCGGTGACAAGCCAATAATTGACCATCACTGCCGCGGTGACAAGCCAATAATTGAGCCAATAATTGACCAATCACTGCCGCGGTGACAAGCCAATCAATGACCATCACTGCCGCGGTGACAAGCCAATTATTGACCATCACTGCCGCGGTGACAAGCCAATCATTGACCAATCACCGCCGCGGTGACAAGCCAAACATAGGCAAATCACTGCCGCGGTGACAAGCCAAACATGGGCCAATCACTGCCGCGGTGACAAGCCAATCATTGACCAATCACTGCCGCGGTGACAGGCCAATCATTGACCAATCACCGCGGCGGTGACAAACCAAACATAGGCCAATCACTGCCGCGGTGACAAGCCAATAATTGAACATCACTGCCGCAGTGACAAGCCAATTATTGACCAATTACTGCCGCGGTGACAAACCAATAATTGACCATCACTGCCGCGGTGACAAGCCAATTATTGACCATCACTGCCGCGGTGACAAGCCAATCATTGACCAATCACCGCCGCGGTGATAAGCCAATAATTGAGCCAATAATTGACCAATCACTGCCGCGGTGACAAGCCAATCAATGACCATCACTGCCGCGGTGACAAGCCAATTATTGACCATCACTGCCGCGGTGACAAGCCAATCATTGACCAATCACCGCCGCGGTGACAAGCCAAACATAGGCAAATCACTGCCGCGGTGACAAGCCAAACATGGGCCAATCACTGCCGCGGTGACAAGCCAATCATTGACCAATCACCGCCGCGGTGATAAGCCAATAATTGAGCCAATAATTGACCAATCACTGCCGCGGTGACAAGCCAATCAATGACCATCACTGCCGCGGTGACAAGCCAATTATTGACCATCACTGTCGCGGTGACAGGCCAATCATTGACCAATCACCGCCGCGGTGACAAGCCAAACATTGGCAAATCACTGCCGCGGTGACAAGCCAAACATGGGCCAATCACTGCCGCGGTGACAAGCCAATCATTGACCAATCACTGCCGCGGTGACAGGCCAATCATTGACCAATCACCGCGGCGGTGACAAACCAAACATAGGCCAATCACTGCCGCTGTGACAAGCCAATAATTGACCATCACTGCCGCGGTGACAAGCCAATCATTGACCAGTCACTGCCGCGGTGACAGGCCAATCATTGACCAATCACCGCCGCGGTGACAAGCCAAACATAGGCAAATCACTGCCGCGGTGACAAGCCAAACATGGGCCAATCACTGCCGCGGTGACAAGCCAATCATTGACCAATCACTGCCGCGGTGACAGGCCAATCATTGACCAATCACCGCGGCGGTGACAAACCAAACATAGGCCAATCACTGTCGCTGTGACAAGCCAATAATTGGCCATCACTGCCGCGGTGACAAGCCAATCATTGACCAATTACTGCCGCGGTGACAAACCAATAATTGACCAATCACTGCCGCGGTGACAAGCCAATAATTGACCATCACTGCCGCGGTGACAAGCCAATAATTGAGCCAATAATTGACCAATCACTGCCGCGGTGACAAGCCAATCAATGACCATCACTGCCGCGGTGACAAGCCAATTATTGACCATCACTGCCGCGGTGACAAGCCAATCATTGACCAATCACCGCCGCGGTGACAAGCCAAACATAGGCAAATCACTGCCGCGGTGACAAGCCAAACATGGGCCAATCACTGCCGCGGTGACAAGCCAATCATTGACCAATCACTGCCACGGTGACAGGCCAATCATTGACCAATCACCGCGGCGGTGACAAACCAAACATAGGCCAATCACTGCCGCGGTGACAAGCCAATAATTGAACATCACTGCCGCAGTGACAAGCCAATTATTGACCAATTACTGCCGCGGTGACAAACCAATAATTGACCATCACTGCCGCGGTGACAAGCCAATTATTGACCATCACTGCCGCGGTGACAAGCCAATCATTGACCAATCACCGCCGCGGTGATAAGCCAATAATTGAGCCAATAATTGACCAATCACTGCCGCGGTGACAAGCCAATCAATGACCATCACTGCCGCGGTGACAAGCCAATTATTGACCATCACTGCCGCGGTGACAAGCCAATCATTGACCAATCACCGCCGCGGTGACAAGCCAAACATAGGCAAATCACTGCCGCGGTGACAAGCCAAACATGGGCCAATCACTGCCGCGGTGACAAGCCAATCATTGACCAATCACCGCCGCGGTGATAAGCCAATAATTGAGCCAATAATTGACCAATCACTGCCGCGGTGACAAGCCAATCAATGACCATCACTGCCGCGGTGACAAGCCAATTATTGACCATCACTGTCGCGGTGACAGGCCAATCATTGACCAATCACCGCCGCGGTGACAAGCCAAACATAGGCAAATCACTGCCGCGGTGACAAGCCAAACATGGGCCAATCACTGCCGCGGTGACAAGCCAATCATTGACCAATCACTGCCGCGGTGACAGGCCAATCATTGACCAATCACCGCGGCGGTGACAAACCAAACATAGGCCAATCACTGCCGCTGTGACAAGCCAATAATTGACCATCACTGCCGCGGTGACAAGCCAATCATTGACCAATTACTGCCGCGGTGACAAACCAATAATTGACCAATCACTGCCGCGGTGACAAGCCAATAATTGACCATCACTGCCGCGGTGACAAGCCAATTATTGACCAATCACTGCCGCGGTGACAAGCCAATAATTGACCACCACTGACGCGGTGACAAGCCAATCATTGTATTCCGTATTCCCCATGATATTCTGCTTGCATTCCGTATTTCCCCATGATATCCGGCTTGTATTCCGTATTTCCCCATGATATCCTGCTTTTATTCCGTATTTCCCCATGATATCCTACTTGTATTCCGTATTTCCCCATAATATACTGCTTGTATTCCGTATTTCTCATGATATCCGGCTTGTATTCCGTATTTCCCCATGATTTCCTGCTTTAATTAGCGCTAATGTACGCCGTGCATCCGACTATTGTTAATATCGTCACTCTCTAAATTAGGTTGTCTGCCCAATATGCCGAGAAGACATCTCCTATGACCTTGACCTTCTGCGGGACACCGAGCCCCCTGCCGCGGATGACTTTGTGTTCAAGGCGAGCGCGGACATCCGGGACTTGCAGCGCAAGATGGCGGCCCTATTCCGGCGACAACAGGCCAAGGGCGGCATCATCGACGTGGAGGCGGAGCGCAACAAGTTCCTGGTCCCCGCCGTCAGTACCCCCCCCCCCCCCCCACACACACACCTAGTGGCATATCCGTTCTGTCAGCCCCCGCCCCCGCCCCCCCGCACCTCTCTCAAATTAAACCATGATATAAACCTGCGACGCGGATATTTGGCTTTCGACTGGTAGTTTCACACGCGTCAAGACATACATATATGTTTAGTGAGAAGATGATAACATTCTTTATCTGACGAATAAATACCCCCCCCCCCCTTCCCCATTATTTATATGCCGTCGTCACCAGGTCACGTGGTCACGAGAACCTTTCTTTTTTCAGGGCATGGTTCTCCCGGAAGCTGACGACGCATTCTTCGCACATCGTCCACCAGGCGGCGCTCTGCCGGAGCCCGAAGGCATGTCGACAAGGATCATCACCATGACAACCACGCCTGGCCATCCTCCCCAAGCGAATAGGGTGAGGGGCGGGGACAACCGTGGCAAGCCCGATTGGAAGACCACGGGTGGCAGGCGGGGCAGAAACCATAGCAACGCGAAATATGGACAAAGCTCAAAGTCTCATAAAAACGAATCCAGATTTTCACACGTTCGGCCGGAGTCTCGAGTGGAGTCTGGGGGTGCTAAGAGGGACCCGGGCCAGTCAGTGGGTGCTAAGAGGGACCCGGGCCAGTCTGGGGGTGCTAAGCGGGACCCGGGCCAGTCTGGGGAGCCTCGTGCCTCGCCTGCCCCAAATAAAATGACTGCTGCACCTGACGGTAACCCATGCGGCGCGAGAGACCCGGCAGAGGGTCGAGGGGAGGAGGGCAAGGAGCAGGCGGGCGGGCGGCGGGACGGCCGAGGACCCCCGGGGCGGTCCGCGCGGGGCCGGGGCTCAACCGCCCGTGGGGAAGGCGGACCCCACCCTGAGAGAGGGGGACCACACCCTGAGAGAGGGGGACCCCTCCTCGAGAGAGGGGGACCACACCCCGAGAGAGGGGGACCCCACCCTGAGAGAGGGGGACCCCACCCCGAGAGAGGGGGACCCCACCCCGAGAGAGAGGGGCCCCACCCTGAGAGAGGGGAGGCCAGAAGTGGGCGACACGATGGTAACCTTGGGGACCCCCCGGAGTCTATGAGTCGACGGGATGAACTCCAGACTGGCAGTTACAGGTCACGTGGCGGACTCTCGTCAGGCAGTTACAGGTCACGTGACGGGCCCCAGTCAGCCAGTCATAGGTCACGTGACGGCCTCCAAGCCGGGAGCGACAGGAGAGGCAGGGGCGGCGCGAGCCTCTGTGTGGATAACACGCGGACTGGTGGACGTCTGCACGGCAGTCAGTCCAGACAGCAGGGTGAAGGTCGTGCTGGTGTGACGTCAACGCTTCGTAAAGCTGCTGTGAATGGTGACGTGTCTCACAGACCGGATACCAACAGACGAGCCGCGCCACCCCTAGCAGCGTCACGTGACAGCTGTGACCGCAGCCACCGCCCGGACAGATGACCCCTGGGGGCGTGGCGCCTCGAGAAAGACCCGCGAGATGGCGCCGTCCTGCCAGCTGTGTGTCCCTGTCCAGGCGCTGCTGGTGTTTGCTCATATGCTGAAGTGAATTGTTCGTTGGATTTAATGTATGGATGTTTAATTCGTGAATGTACCTCACAGCGCTTCGATATTGTTGTTGTTTGATGGAGTATTATGTACCCCCCCCCACCCCCCCCCCCTTCTGAGGGCCTATTGGAGGCTCATGTCAAAGAATCTGAGGTTGAACTTATGTATGCCATATATATATGCCTAATAAACAAAAAGCGTTTCTGATATCTTTGATGTCTCTATGGTCACATTAAACATAGATCAACCAGTCAAACCCAGGAAACACACAGCGTGGTAAGTCAAACCTAGGAAACACAGCTTGGTCAGTCAAACCTAGGAAACACACAGATTGGTCAGTCAAACCTAGGAAACACAGCTTGGTCAGTCAAACCTAGGAAACACAGCTTGGTCAGTCAAACCTAGGAAACACACAGCTTGGTCAGTCAAACCTAGGAAACACACTGCTTGGTCAGTCAAACCTAGGAAACACACAGCTTGGTCAGTCAAACCTAGGAAACACAGCTTGGTCAGTCAAACCTAGGAAATACACAGCTTGGTCAGTCAAACCTAGGAAACACGCAGCTTGGTCAGTCAAACCTAGGAAACACGCAGCTTGGTCAGTCAAACCAAGAAAACACGCAGCTTGGTCAGTCACACCAAGGAAACACATAGCTTGGTCAGTCAAACCTAGGAAACACACAACTTGGTCAGTCAAACCTAGGAAACAGCTTGGTCAGTCAAACCTAGGAAACACGCAGCTTGGTCAGTCAAACCTAGGAAACGCGCAGCTTGGGCAGTCAAACCGAGGAAACACGCAGCTTGGTCAGTCAAATCTAAGAAATACGCAGCTTGGTCAGTCAAACCTAGGAAACACGCAGCTTGGTCAGTCAAACCTAGGAAACACGCAGCTTAGTCAAACCAAGGAAACACGCAGCTTAGTCAAACCAAGGAAACACACAGCTTGGTCAGTCAAACCTAGGAAACACGCAGCTTGGTCAGTCAAACCTAAGAAACACGCAGCTTGGTCAGTCAAACCTATGAAACACGCAGCTTGGTCAGTCAAACCTAAGAAACACATAGCTTGGTCAGTCAAACCTAGGAAACCCACAGCTTGGTCAGTAAAACCTAGGAAACACACTGCTTGGTCAGTCAAACCAAGGAAACCCACAGCTTGGTCAGTCAAACGTATGAAACACGCAGCTTGGTCATTCAAACCTAGGAAACACGCAGCTTGGTCAGTCAAACCTAGGAAACACGCAACTTGGTCAGTCAAACCTATGAAACACACAACTTGGTCAGTCAAACCTAGGAAACACACTGCTTGGTCAGTCAAACCAAGGAAACCCACAGCTTGGTCAGTAAAACCTAGGAAACACGCAGCTTGGTCAGTCAAACCTAGGAAACACACAACTTGGTCTGTAAAACCTAGGAAACACACTGCTTGGTCAGTCAAACCAAGGAAACCCACAGCTTGGTCAGTCAAACGTATGAAACACGCAGCTTGGTCATTCAAACCTAGGAAACACGCAGCTTGGTCAGTCAAACCTAGGAAACACGCAACTTGGTCAGTCAAACCTATGAAACACACAACTTGGTCAGTCAAACCTAGGAAACACACTGCTTGGTCAGTCAAACCAAGGAAACCCACAGCTTGGTCAGTCAAACCTAGGAAACACGCAGTTTGGTCAGTCAAACCTAGGAAACGCGCAGCTTGGGCAGTCAAACCGAGGAAACACGCAGCTTGGTCAGTCAAATCTAAAAAACACGCAGCTTGGTCAGTCAAACCTAGGAAACACGCAGCTTGGTCAGTCAAACCTAGGAAACACGCAGCTTAGTCAAACCAAGGAAACACGCAGCTTAGTCAAACCAAGGAAACACACAGCTTGGTCAGTCAAACCTAGGAAACACAGCTTGGTCAGTCAAACCTGGGAAACACAGCTTTGTCAGTCAAACCTAGGAAACACGCAGCTTGGTCAGTCAAACCTAAGAAACACGCAGCTTGGTCAGTCAAACCTTAGAAACACATAGCTTGGTCAGTCAAACCTTGGAAACACAGCTTGGTCAGCCAAACCTAGGAAACACGCAGATTGGTCAGTCAAACCTAAGAAACACGCAGCTTGGTCAGTCAAACCTATGAAACACACAACTTGGTCAGTTAGACCTAGGAAACACACTGCTTGGTCAGTCAAACCAAGGAAACCCACAGCTTGGTCAGTAAAACGTATGAAACACGCAGCTTGGTCAGTCAAACCTATGAAACACACAACTTGGTCAGTCAAACCTAGGAAACACACTGCTTGGTCAGTCAAACCAAGGAAACCCACAGCTTGGTCAGTCAAACCTAGGAAACACGCAGTTTGGTCAGTCAAACCTATGAAACACGCAGCTTGGTCAGTCAAACCTAGGAAACACAGCTTGGTCAGTCAAACCTAGGAAACACGCAGCTTGGTCAGACAAACCTAGGAAACACAGCTTGGTCAGTCAAACCTAAGAAATACACAGCTTGGTCAGTCAAAGCTAGGAAACACAAAACTTGGTCAGTCAAACCTAGGAAACACAGCTTGGTCAGTCAAACCTAGGAAACACGCAGCTTGGTCAGTCAAACCTAGGAAACACGCAGCTTGGTCAGTCAAACCAAGAAAACACGCAGCTTGGTCAGTCACACCAAGGAAACACATAGCTTGGTCAGTCAAAGCTAGGAAACACACAACTTGGTCAGTCAAACCTAGGAAACACACTGCTTGGTCAGTCAAACCAAGGAAACCCACAGCTTGGTCAGTCAAACCTAGGAAACACGCAGTTTGGTCAGTCAAACCTATGAAACACGCAGCTTGGTCAGTCAAACCTAGGAAACACAGCTTGGTCAGTCAAACCTAGGAAACACGCAGCTTGGTCAGACAAACCTAGGAAACACAGCTTGGTCAGTCAAACCTAAGAAATACACAGCTTGGTCAGTCAAAGCTAGGAAACACAAAACTTGGTCAGTCAAACCTAGGAAACACAGCTTGGTCAGTCAAACCTAGGAAACACGCAGCTTGGTCAGTCAAACCTAGGAAACACGCAGCTTGGTCAGTCAAACCAAGAAAACACGCAGCTTGGTCAGTCACACCAAGGAAACACATAGCTTGGTCAGTCAAAGCTAGGAAACACACAACTTGGTCAGTCAAACCTAGGAAACAGCTTGGTCAGTCAAACCTAGGAAACACACAGCTTGGTCAGTCAAACCTAGGAAACACGCAGCTTGGTCAGTCAAACCTAGGAAACGCGCAGCTTGGTCAGTCAAACCGAGGAAACACGCAGCTTGGTCAGTCAAATCTAAGAAACACGCAGCTTGGTCAGTCAAACCTAGGAAACACGCAGCTTGGTCAGTCAAACCTAGGAAACACGCAGCTTAGTCAAACCAAGGAAACACGCAGCTTAGTCAAACCAAGGAAACACACAGCTTGGTCAGTCAAACCTCGGAAACACAGCTTGGTCAGTCAAACCTGGGAAACACAGCTTGGTCAGTCAAACCTAGGAAACACGCAGCTTGGTCAGTCAAACCTAAGAAACAAGCAGATTGGTCAGTCAAACCTAGGAAACACGCAGCTTGGTCACTCAAACCTAAGAAACACATAGCTTGGTCAGTCAAACCTTGGAAACACAGCTTGGTCAGCCAAACCTAGGAAACACCCAGATTGGTCAGTCAAACCTAAGAAACACGCAGCTTGGTCAGTCAAACCTAAGAAACACACAACTTGGTCAGTAAAACCTAGGAAACACACTGCTTGGTCAGTCAAACCAAGGAAACCCACAGCTTGGTCAGTCAAACCTAGGAAACACGCAGCTTGGTCAGTCAAACCTAGGAAACGCGCAGTTTGGTCAGTCAAACCGAGGAAACACGCAGCTTGGTCAGTAAAATCTAAGAAACACGCAGCTTCGTCAGTCAAACCTAGGAAACACGCAGCTTGGTCAGTCAAACCTAAGAAACACGCAGCTTGGTCAGTCAAATCTATGAAACACACAACTTGGTCAGTCAAACCTAGGAAACAGCTTGGTCAGTCAAACCTAGGAAACACGCAGCTTGGTCAGTCAAACCTAGGAAACACGCAGCTTGGTCAAACCAAGGAAACACGCAGCTTAGTCAAACTAAGGAAACACACAGCTTGGTCAGTCAAACCTAGGAAACACAGCTTGGTCAGTCAAACCTGGGAAACACAGCTTGGTCAGTCAAACCTAGGAAACACGCAGCTTGGTCAGTCAAACCTAAGAAACACGCAGCTTGGTCAGTCAAACCTAGGAAACACGCAGCTTGGTCACTCAAACCTAAGAAACACGCAGCTTGGTCAGTCAAACCTATGAAACACACAACTTGGTCAGTAAAACCTAGGAAACACGCTGCTTGGGCAGTCAAACCAAGGAAACCCACAGCTTGGTCAGTCAAACCTAGGAAACACGCAGTTTGGTCAGTCAAACCTATGAAACACGCAGCTTGGTCAGTCAAACCTAGGAAACACAGCTTGGTCAGTCAAACCTAGGAAACACAGCTTGGTCAGTCAAACCAAGGAAACCCACAGCTTGGTCAGTCAAACCTAGGAAACACAGCTTGGTCAGTCAAACCTAGGAAACACAGCTTGGTCAGTTAAACCTAGGAAACACAGCTTGGTCAGTCAAACCTAGGAAACGCAGCTTGGTCAGTCAAACCTAGGAAACACAGCTTGGTCAGTCAAACCTAGGAAACGCAGCTTGTCAATCAACCTAGGAAACACAGCTTGGTCAGTCAAACCTAGGAAACACAGCTTGGTCAGTCAAACCTAGGATACGCAGCTTGGTCAGTCAAACCTAGGAAACACAGCTTGGTCAGTCAAACCTGGGAAACACAGCTTGGTCAGTCAAACCTAGAAAACACAGAGCTTGGTCAGTCAAACCTAGGAAACACAGAGCTTGGTCAGTAAAACCTAGGAAACACCCAGATTGGTCAGTCAAACCTAAGAAACACGCAGCTTGGTCAGTCAAACCTAAGAAACACACAACTTGGTCAGTAAAACCTAGGAAACACACTGCTTGGTCAGTCAAACCAAGGAAACCCACAGCTTGGTCAGTCAAACCTAGGAAACACGCAGCTTGGTCAGTCAAACCTAGGAAACGCGCAGCTTCGTCAGTCAAACCGAGGAAACACGCAGCTTGGTCAGTAAAATCTAAGAAACACGCAGCTTCGTCAGTCAAACCTAGGAAACACGCAGCTTGGTCAGTCAAACCTAAGAAACACGCAGCTTGGTCAGTCAAACCTATGAAACACACAACTTGGTCAGTCAAACCTAGGAAACAGCTTGGTCAGTCAAACCTAGGAAACACGCAGCTTGGTCAGTCAAACCTAGGAAACACGCAGCTTGGTCAAACCAAGGAAACACGCAGCTTAGTCAAACTAAGGAAACACACAGCTTGGTCAGTCAAACCTAGGAAACACAGCTTGGTCAGTCAAACCTGGGAAACACAGCTTGGTCAGTCAAACCTAGGAAACACGCAACTTGGTCAGTCAAACCTAAGAAACACGCAGCTTGGTCAGTCAAACCTAGGAAACACGCAGCTTGGTCACTCAAACCTAAGAAACACGCAGCTTGGTCAGTCAAACCTATGAAACACACAACTTGGTCAGTAAAACCTAGGAAACACACTGCTTGGGCAGTCAAACCAAGGAAACCCACAGCTTGGTCAGTCAAACCTAGGAAACACGCAGTTTGGTCAGTCAAACCTATGAAACACGCAGCTTGGTCAGTCAAACCTAGGAAACACAGCTTGGTCAGTCAAACCTAGGAAACACAGCTTGGTCAGTTAAACCTAGGAAACACAGCTTGGTCAGTCAAACCTAGGAAACGCAGCTTGGTCAGTCAAACCTAGGAAACACAGCTTGGTCAGTCAAACCTAGGAAACGCAGCTTGTCAATCAACCTAGGAAACACAGCTTGGTCAGTCAAACCTAGGAAACACAGCTTGGTCAGTCAAACCTAGGATACGCAGCTTGGTCAGTCAAACCTAGGAAACACAGCTTGGTCAGTCAAACCTGGGAAACACAGCTTGGTCAGTCAAACCTAGAAAACACAGAGCTTGGTCAGTCAAACCTAGGAAACACAGAGCTTGGTCAGTCAAACCTAGAAAACACACAGCTTGGTCAGTCAAACCTAGGAAACACAGCTTGGTCAGTCAAACCTAGGAAACACAGCTTGGTCAGTCAAACCTAGGAAACGCAGCTTGGTCAGTCAAACCTAGGAAACACAGAGCTTGGTCAGTCAAACCTAGGAAACACAGCTTGGTCAGTCAAACCTAGGAAACGCAGCTTGGTCAGTCAAACCTAGGAAACACAGCTTGGTCAGTCAAACCTAGGAAACACAGAGCTTGGTCAGTCAAACCTAGGAAACACAGCTTGGTCAGTCAAACCTAGGAAACACAGAGCTTGGTCAGTCAAACCTAGGAAACACAGCTTGGTCAGTCAAACCTAGGAAACGCAGCTTGGTCAGTCAAACCTAGGAAACACAGCTTGGTCAGTCAAACCTAGGAAACACAGCTTGGTCAGTCAAACCTAGGAAACACAGCTTACGACGTGATATCCAATGAAGAATTAATTTTTTTTTTTTTATCATAATGCGCTCCCCAAACGACGTCATCTTGATTAGGCCTACGTCATAACAACCAATGGCGTAAATAACGACGTTATTTTCGGATCGTAACCATGTAGTCGAACCAAGGAAACATCTGTCGGCAAGTCCAACGTGGAAATACATACTTCAGTCAGTAAACCGAGAAACATATGGAGCAGTCAAACCTGGAAACAGATTGGAAAGTCAAATATGGAAACAGATTGGAAAGTCAAATATAAAATCAGATGCGGCAGCCAAGCCTAGAAACATCTGTCAACTAGTCAACAACTAGAAACGCTGCCAGGTATAGATAGAACACATGTCGACCAATATAACCTAGACAACAGTTGACGAAATAAAGAAAGTTATCCAGAATTTGAAAAATAACTGTCCTGAAAGCGACGCTGAACTTACAGACAAATAATGTTAAAACAGTTTTCCGGCCAAAATCATGTCCGGGATTTAATATTGTAACAGTTCATGGCCTGGTTAGTCCGAGGATGATATATTCCCTAGAGCCTGTTCAGCACCCCGAGAGGTTGAATACACACACATCTGTGACGTAGAACACACAGTTCATGGCCAAGTTAGTCCGAGGATGATATATTCCCTAGAGCCTGTTCAGCACCCCGAGAGGTTGAATACACACACATCTGTGACGTAGAACACACAGTTCATGGCCAAGTTAGTCCGAGGATGATACATTCTCTGGAGCCTGTTCAGCACCTCGAGAGGTTGAATACACATACATCTGTGACGTAGAACACACAGTTCATGGCCTGGTTAGTCCGAGGATGATATATTCCCTGGAGCCTGTTCAGCACCCCCGAGAGGTTGAATACACACACATCTGTGACGTAGAACACACAGTTCATGGCCTGGTTAGTCCGAGTATGACATATTCCCTGGAGCCTGTTCAGCACCCCCGAGAGGTTGAATACACACACATCTGTGACGTAGAACACGCGGCCTCTAACTTTTTTTATTATTATTTTTTTATTTAAACATCATTCCTTTTCTGAGGTTCCCCTGAAAGGGATGCCATCGGGCAGGGTCACACCTCTAACTTGTGATCAGCTGTCAAGGCAAACACTGTTTCTGCCATATTTACCAATACATTTGAAGGAATGTTAGTTGTGTACGTTAAATGCACGCGTATCTTACATTTCATCATGTAATACTGATTTTGAATATTGGCGGCAAGTATTTGCATAAATAGCTTTAAGTTGTGCTGGAAAGATATTAGCGAGTAACTTTTAAGAATATAAGAAATATTTTTTTCGTGCATACCCAAAATACAACATTTCATTTTGGCGAATTTACTCCAGCTCGATCGTTCTTTAACGTACTTTTTAACTTAACAACTAGAAAATCTTGCTTTCTAAATTCCCACACAGGGGTCAAGTCCTTCCGTCAAAATTCCCTGAAAACAATCCCCCCCCACCCCCTGTTAATCATGAACGCATATTGTAAGAGTATGTGGAGAGTAATGCAGGACTTATCATATAAAACAAATAGGGTGGCGACGATATTTTACGGATGGCAACAAATAGCTCTTCCAAAAGCGATGCTCCCCACGGTCGTCAGTTGTTGAAGAAATATCCTCGATCCTAATCCGTGATTCTACGACTAATCGGAGACTAGTTCATACGGCTCCTCAGGGTCTCATGTTTACATGTTGTTGTAACCTCTTTACTAGTTCATACGGCTCCTCAGGGTCTCATGTTTACATGTTGTTGTAACCTCTTTACTAGTTCATACGGCTCCTCAGGGTCTCATGTTTACATGTTGTTGTAACCTCTTTACTAGTTCATACGGCTCCTCAGGTTCTCATGTTTACATGTTGTTGTAACCTCTTTACTAGTTCATACGGCTCCTCAGGGTCTCATGTTTACATGTTGTTGTAACCTCTTTACTAGTTCATACGGCTCCTCAGGTTCTCATGTTTACATGTTGTTGTAACCTCTTTACTAGTTCATACGGCTCCTCAGGGTCTCATGTTTACATGTTGTTGTAACCTCTTTACTAGTTCATACGGCTCCTCAGGTTCTCATGTTTACATGTCGTTGTAACCTCTTTACTAGTTCATACGGCTCCTCAGGGTCTCATGTTTACATGTTGTTGTAACCTCTTTACTAGTTCATACGGCTCCTCAGGTTCTCATGTTTACATGTTGTTGTAACCTCTTTACTAGTTCATACGGCTCCTCAGGGTCTCATGTTTACATGTTGTTGTAACCTCTTTACTAGTTCATACGGCTCCTCAGGTTCTCATGTTTACATGTTGTTGTAACCTTTTTACTAGTTCATACGGCTCCTCAGGGTCTCATGTTTACATGTTGTTGTAACCTCTTTACTAGTTCATACGGCTCCTCATGTTTACATGTTGTTGTAACCTCTTTACTAGTTCATACGGCTCCTCAGGGTCTCATGTTTACATGTTGTTGTAACCTCTTTACTAGTTCATACGGCTCCTCAGGTTCTCATGTTTACATGTTGTTGTAACCTCTTTACTAGTTCATACGGCTCCTCAGGTTCTCATGTTTACATGTTGTAACCTCTTTACTAGTTCATACGGCTCCTCAGGTTCTCATGTTTACATGTTGTTGTAACCTCTTTACTGCCCGCCTTGTTTGCTCACTCACCGGATCCACACAACACACACACGGCGACAATCTGGCAAATGGCAGTTTATTAATAGCTAATTCATGCACAAGATTTGTAATGATATGTGAGGGGTCAACACAGGGCGTTTGTACTGCCATGTGAGGGGTCAACACAGGGTGTTTGTACTGCCATGTGAGGGGTCAATACAGGGTGTTTGTACTGCCATGTGAGGGGTCAATACAGGGTGTTTGTACAGCCATGTTATGGGTCAATACAGGGTGTTTGTACCGCCATGTGAGGGGTCAATACAGGGTGTTTGTACAGCCATGTTATGGGTCAATACAGGGTGTTTGTACCGCCATGTGAGGGGCCAACACAGGGCGTTTGTACTGCCATGTGAGGGGTCAATACAGGGCGTTTGTACTGCCATGTGAGGGGTCAATACAGGGTGTTTGGACTGCCATGTGAGAGGTCAATACAGGGTGTTTGTACAGCCATGTAATGGGTCAATACAGGGTGTTTGTACCGCCATGTGAGGGGTCAACACAGGGTGTTTGTACAGCCATGTGAGGGGTCAATACAGGGTGTTTGTACTGCCATGTGAGGGGTCAATACATTGTGTTTGTACAGCCATGTGAGGGGTCAATACAGGGTGTTTGTACTGCCATGTGAGTGGTCAATACAGGGTGTTTGTACCGCCATGTGAGGGATCAATACAGGGTGTTTGTACTGCCATGTGAGGGGTCAATACAGGGTGTTTGTACTGCCATGTGAGGGGTCAACACAGGGTGTTTGTACTGCCATGTGAGGGGTCAATACAGGGTGTTTGTACTGCCATGTGAGGGGTCAATACAGGGTGTTTGTACAGCCATGTGAGGGGTCAATACGGGGTGTTTGTACTGCCATGTGAGGGGTCAATACAGGGTGTTTGTACTGCCATGTGAGGGGTCAATACAGGGTGTTTGTACAGCCATGTGAGAGGTCAATACAGGGTGTTTGTACTGCCATGTGAGTGGTCAATACAGGGTGTTTGTACCGCCATGTGAGGGATCAACACAGGGCGTTTGTACTGCCATGCGGGGGGTCAATACAGGGTGTTTGTACTGCCATGTGAGGGGTCAATACAGGGTGTTTGTACTGCCATGTGAGGGGTCAACACAGGGTGTTTGTACTGCTATGTGAGGGGTCAATACGGGGTGTTTGTACCGCCATGTGAGGGATCAATACAGGGTGTCTGTACTGCCATGTGAGGGGTCAATACAGGGTGTTTGTACAGCCATGTGAGGGGTCAATACATGGTGTTTGTACTGCCGTGTGAGTGGTCAATACAGGGTGTTTGTACAGCCATGTGAGGGGTCTATACAGGGTGTTTCTACAGCCATGTGAGGGGTCAATACAGGGTGTTTGTACTGCCATGTGAGGGGTCAATACAGGGTGTTTGTACTGCTATGTGAGTGGTTATTACAGGGTGTTTGTACTGCTATGTGAGTGGTCAATACAGGGTGTTTTTACTGCTATGTGAGTAGTCAATACAGGGTGTTTGTACTGCCATGTGAGGGGTCAATACAGGGTGTTTGTACTGCCGTGTGAGTGGTCAATACAGGGTGTTTGTACTGCCATGTGAGGAGTCAATACAGGGTGTTTGTACTGCCATGTGAGGGGTCAATACAGGGTGTTGTACCGCCATGTGAGGGGTCAATACAGGGTGTTAGTACCGCCTTGAGGGGTCAATACAGGGGGTTTGTACTGCCATGTGAGGGGTCAATACAGGGTGTTTGTACTGCCATGTGAGGAGTCAATACAGGGTGTTTGTACTGCCATGTGAGGGGTCAATACAGGGTGTTTGTACTGCCATGTGAGGGGTCAATACAGGGTGTTTGTACCGCCTTGTGAGGGGTCAATACAGGGTGTTTGTACTGCCATGTAAGTGGTCAATACAGGGTGTTTGTACTGCCATGTAAGTGGTCATTACAGGGTGTTTGTATGGCCCTGTAAATGGCCACCTTGGAAGCAATCTGAGTATGTTAAACATTTGAAAAGAAACAATAGTACTACTTAGCACATTAACTAAATCGCAATTTTATATCACAAAAGCGAGTAGGTTATGAACATACATTTGTTTAGACACAAACGAATAATAAGTGTACAAAAAATGCCGAAATTCAACATTTCACAACACAGTTCGGGTGTGTTACGACTCCATGTTAGAAGACAACATAGCTCACGTCTTGTTCATTCTATTGTTAACATTGATTTTATGACAGCTAACATGGGAAGTGAATAAAGTCTACTGGGAACAGAAATGACCCTTGAACCTGTCATAGTGCAACCGCCAGCCACTAGGGGCGCCACTGCAAGCCAGTTTGAAACTTACAAACTAACATGGACACCTTGTCCCCTCGTGGCAGCTTTGGTCCATCTTCCATGTAAGCCTCCAGGAAATCCATCATTGTAGTACATGTGGGGGATGAGTAATTCGTGAGCTATGCCTAACCAATGGAAGAACGAAGTATTCTGTATGGCAATAAACATAACTTCGTTTCACAACTTACAGTTAAAAGTAAGATCAATATCTTATCAAAGTAATAGCAACAAAGCAAAAAAGCACGTAAACATGAGACATATTTATGTCTCACTTTTGAAAATAAGACTATGTACTACATTATAGTATAATTAACACAATATTGTCTAAAACAGCATGTTGGCAACGATACAGCGAAACAAAAGTCCCGGTGCCCAGCCCGCTACACGAGTGGTGATGTGATGTGATGTGGATAATAAAATATATACGACTTAAAAAAGGTTAACATACGACACATTGCTTCCCACCTGTCGCTTCAAACAAAGACAAATTAACTGGTGAAGATGTTGACGCAGGGTAATGATGCAGGGTAATGACGAAGGGTAATGGTGAAGAGTAATGACGCAGGGTAATGGTGAAGGGTAATGGTGAAGAGTAATGACGCAGGGTAATGGTGAAGGGTAATGACGCAGGGTAATGATGCAGGGTAATGACGAAGGGTAATGACGCAGGTTAATGGTGAAGAGTAATGACGCAGGGTAATGACGCAGGTTAATGGTGAAGAGTAATGACGCAGGGTAATGACGCAGGTTAATGGTGAAGAGTAATGACGCAGGGTAATGACGCAGGTTAATGGTGAAGAGTAATGACGAAGAGTAATGACGCAGGGTAATGGTGAAGGGTAATGGTGAAGGGTAATGACGCAGGGTAATGACGCAGGGTAATGACGCAGGGTAATGATGCAGGGTAATGACGAAGGGTAATGACGCAGGGTAATGATGAAGGGTAATGACGCAGGGTAAGGACGAAGGGTAATGGTGAAGAGTAATGACGCAGGGTAATGGTGAAGGGTAAGGACGCAGGGTAATGATGCAGGGTAATGACGCAGGGTAATGATGAAGGGTAATGACGCAGGGTAATGGTGAAGGGTAATGGTGAAGGGTAATGACGCAGGGTAATGGTGAAGGGTAATGACGCAGGGTAATGACGCAGGGTAATGGTGAAGGGTAATGGTGAAGGGTGATGACGCAGGGTAATGACGCAGGTTAATGGTGAAGGGTAATGACGCAGGGTAATGACGCAGGGTAATGACGCAGGTTAATGGTGAAGGGTAATGACGCAGGGTAATGACGCAGGGTAATGGTGAAGGGTAATGATGCAGGGTAATGACGCAGGGTAATGATGAAGGGTAATGATGCAGGGTAAGGACGCAGGATAATGACGCAGGGTAATGACGAAGGGTAATTACGCAGGTTAATGGTGAAGGGTAATGACGCAGGGTAATGACGCAGGGTAATGACGCAGGGTAATGACGAAGGGTAATGACGCAGGGTAATGATGAAGGGTAATGACGCAGGGTAAGGACGAAGGATAATGGTGAAGAGTAATGACGCAGGGTAATGGTGAAGGGTAAGGACGCAGGGTAATGATGCAGGGTAATGACGCAGGGTAATGATGAAGGGTAATGACGCAGGGTAATGGTGAAGGGTAATGGTGAAGGGTAATGACGCAGGGTAATGGTGAAGGGTAATGACGCAGGGTAATGACGCAGGGTAATGACGCAGGGTAATGGTGAAGGGTAATGGTGAAGGGTGATGACGCAGGGTAATGACGCAGGTTAATGGTGAAGGGTAATGACGCAGGGTAATGACGCAGGGTAATGACGCAGGTTAATGGTGAAGGGTAATGACGCAGGGTAATGGTGAAGGGTAATGATGCAGGGTAATGACGCAGGGTAATGATGAAGGGTAATGATGCAGGGTAAGGACGCAGGATAATGACGCAGGGTAATGACGAAGGGTAATTACGCAGGTTAATGGTGAAGGGTAATGACGCAGGGTAATGACGAAGGGTAATGACGCAGGGTAAGGACGCAGGATAATGAGGCAGGGTAATGACGAAGGGTAATGACGCAGGGTAATGACGCAGGTTAATGACGCAGGGTAATGACGCAGGTTAATGGTGAAGGGTAATGACGCAGGGTAATGACGCAGGGTAATGGTGAAGGGTAATGATGCAGGGTAATGACGCAGGGTAATGACGAAGGGTAATGACGCAGGTTAATGGTGAAGGGTAATGACGCAGGTTAATGGTGAAGGGTAATGATGCAGGGTAATGACGCAGGGTAATGATGAAGGGTAATGATGCAGGGTAAGGACGCAGGATAATGACGCAGGGTAATGACGAAGGGTAATTACGCAGGTTAATGGTGAAGGGTAATGACGCAGGGTAATGACGAAGGGTAATGACGCAGGGTAAGGACGCAGGATAATGAGGCAGGGTAATGACGAAGGGTAATGACGCAGGGTAATGACGCAGGTTAATGGTGAAGGGTAATGACGCAGGGTAATGACGCAGGTTAATGGTGAAGGGTAATGACGCAGGGTAATGACGCAGGGTAATGGTGAAGTGTAATGATGCAGGGTAATGACGCAGGGTAATGACGAAGGGTAATGACGCAGGTTAATGGTGAAGGGTAATGACGCAGGTTAATGGTGAAGGGTAATGACGCAGGGTAATGACGCAGGGTAATGGTGAAGGGTAATGACGCAGGTTAATGGTGAAGGGTAATGACGCAGGGTAAGGACGCAGGGTAATGACGCAGGGTAATGACGCAGGTTAATGGTGAAGGGTAATGACGCAGGGTAATGACGCAGGGTAAGGACGCAGGATAATGACGCAGGGTAATGACGAAGGGTAATGACGCAGGGTAATGGTGAAGGGTAATGACGCAGGTTAATGGTGAAGGGTAATGACGCAGGGTAAGGACGCAGGGTAATGACGCAGGGTAATGACGCAGGTTAATGGTGAAGGGTAATGACGCAGGGTAATGACGCAGGGTAAGGACGCAGGATAATGACGCAGGGTAATGACGAAGGGTAATGACGCAGGGTAATGGTGAAGGGTAATGACGCAGGGTAATGACGCAGGGTAATGACGCAGGTTAATGACGCAGGGTAATGACGCAGGGTAATGACGCAGGTTAATGGTGAAGGGTAATGACGCAGGGTAATGACGCAGGGTAATGGTGAAGGGTAATGATGCAGGGTAATGACGCAGGGTAATGGTGAAGAGTAATGACGCAGGGTAATGGTGAAGGGTAAGGACGCAGGGTAATGGTGAAGGGTAATGACGCAGGGTAATGGTGAAGGGTAATGGTGAAGGGTAATGACGCAGGGTAATGACGAAGGGTAATGACGCAGGGTAATGATGCAGGGTAATGATGCAGGGTAAGGACGCAGGATAATGACGCAGGGTAATGACGAAGGGTAATTACGCAGGTTAATGGTGAAGGGTAATGACGCAGGGTAATGACGCAGGGTAATGACGCAGGTTAATGACGCAGGTTAATGGTGAAGGGTAATGACGCAGGGTAATGGTGAAGGGTAATGATGCAGGGTAATGACGCAGGGTAATGGTGAAGAGTAATGACGCAGGGTAATGGTGAAGGGTAAGGACGCAGGGTAATGGTGAAGGGTAATGACGCAGGGTAATGGTGAAGGGTAATGACGCAGGGTAATGACGAAGGGTAATGACGCAGGGTAATGATGAAGGGTAATGATGCAGGGTAATGATGAAGGGTAATGATGCAGGGTAAGGACGCAGGATAATGACGCAGGGTAATTACGCAGGTTAATGGTGAAGGGTAATGACGCAGGGTAATGACGCAGGGTAATGGTGAAGGGTAATGACGCAGGGTAATGACGCAGGGTAATGATGCAGGGTAAGGACGCAGGATAATGACGCAGGGTAATGACGAAGGGTAATGACGCAGGGTAATGACGCAGGTTAATGGTGAAGGGTAATGACGCAGGTTAATGGTGAAGGGTAATGACGCAGGGTAATGACGCAGGGTAATGGTGAAGGGTAATGATGCAGGGTAATGACGCAGGGTAATGATGCAGGGTAATGACGCAGGGTAATAGTGAAGGGTGTGTCCTACAATGATTGTAGAGTAACACAAACTCAATGTGTGCCGACCATGTCGCACGTTATGCATCGTCAGCATACTACACAATATAAACACCGCGTATTCCTGACCTTCACTCTGACGTCACAATATAAACATCGCGTGTTCTTAGCCTTCACTCTGACGTCACAATATAAACACCGCGTATTCTTAGCCTTCGCTCTGACGTCACAATATAAACATCGCGTATTCTTAGACTTCACTCTGACGTCACAATATAAACACCGCGTATTCTTAGACTTCACTCTGACGTCACAATATAAACACCGCGTATTCTTAGCCTTCACTCTGACGTCACAATATAAACATCGCGTATTTTTAGCCTTCACTCTGACGTCACAATATAAACATCGCGTATTCTTAGCCCTCACTCTGACGTCACAATATAAACATCGCGTATTCTTAGCCCTCACTCTGACGTCACAATATAAACATCGCGTATTTTTAGCCTTCACTCTGACGTCACAATATAAACACCGCGTATTCTTAGACTTCACTCTGACGTCACAATATAAACACCGCGTATTCTTAGCCCTCACTCTGACGTCACAATATAAACATCGCGTATTTTTAGCCTTCACTCTGACGTCACAATATAAACATCGCGTATTCTTAGCCTTCACTCTGACGTCACAATATAAACATCGCGTATTCTTTGCCTTCACTCTGACGTCACAATATAAACTTCGCGTATTCTTAGCCTTCACTCTGACGTCACAATATAAACACCGCGTATTCTTAGCCTTCACTCTGACGTCACATTATAAACACCGCGTATTCTTAGCCTTCACTCTGACGTCACATTATGTTAAGATTCGCTTTCCGATGTCACCATATGTTCACTGTTGTACACGTTGCAAGGCACATTTCGTAAATCACTCAACGTTGTAATGTGACGATCTATATACTCTTGCTAGGCGGCGGTCCAGTGGTTGAAGGGTGGTGTCACGTACAGCGTAGGTCAGAGACGGATATGACGTCACGTTCAGTCCACCAAACAATCGGCCAGACTGCACTGTAGCTCCCTCTGGTGGACGTAGTGGCCGAATTTCAGCAGTTTGTTGACGCGCGTGTGAAACTTGATCTGGACCTGAAAGCAGCAAAAACCAGTCGCTTTAACAACTAACAGGCGTCACAAGATAAGCGGAAACATTTATAGGAATCATCAGTTCCAAAGAGTGTGTCCGTAGCAGTGTGTCAGACCTTGCTGTGTCCGTAGCATGGTGTCAGACCTTGCTGTGCCCGTAGCATTGTGTCAGACCTTGCTGTGTCCGTAGCATGGTGTCAGACCTTGCTGTGCCCGTAGCATTGTGTCAGACCTTGCTGTGTCCGTAGCATGGTGTCAGACCTTGCTGTGTCCGTAGCATGGTGTCAGACCTTGCTGTGCCCGTAGCATTGTGTCAGACCTTGCTGTGTCCGTAGCATTGTGTCAGAGAGCTTGCTGTGTCCGTAGCATTTGGTCAGAGATTGCTGCGTCCGTAGCATTGTGTCAGAGATTGCTCTATGCGCAGCATTGTGTCAGAGCTTGCTGTGTCAGAGCTTGCTCTCTCCGTAGCATTTGGTCAGAGATTGCTGTGTCCGTAGCATTGTGTCAGAGATTGCTGTGTCCGTAGCATTGTGTCAGAGCTTGCTGTGCCCGTAGCATTGTGTCAGAGCTTGCTGTGTCCGTAGCATTGTGTCAGAGCTTGCTGTGTCTGTAGCATTGTGTCAGAGCTTGCTGTGTCCATAGCATTGTGTCAGAGCTTGCTGTGTCCGTAGCATTGTGTCAGAGCTTGCTGTGTCCGTAGCATGGTGTCAGAGCTTGCTGTGTCCGTAGCATTGTGTCAGAGCTTGCTGTGCCCGTAGCATTGTGTCAGAGCTTGCTGTGTCCGTAGCATTGTGTCAGAGCTTGCTGTGTCTCTAGCATTGTGTCAGACCTTGCTGTGTCCATAGCATTGTGTCAGAGCTTGCTGTGACCGTAGCATTGTGTCAGACCTTGCTGTGTCCGTAGCATTGTGTCAGACCTTGCTGTGCCCGTAGCATGGTGTCAGACCTTGCTGTGTCCTTAGCATGGTGTCAGACCTTGCGGTGTCCGTAGCATGGTGTCAGACCTTGCTGTGTCCGTAGCATGGTGTCAGACCTTGCTGTGTCCGTAGCATGGTGTCAGACCTTGCTGTGTCCGTAGCATTGTGTCAGACCTTGCTGTGCCCGTAGCATTGTGTCAGACCTTGCTGTGTCCTTAGCATGGTGTCAGACCTTGCTGTGCCCGTAGCATTGTGTCAGAGCTTGCTGTGTCCGTAGCATTGTGTCAGACCTTGCTGTGTCCGTAGCATTGTGTCAGAGAGCCTGCTGTGTCCGTAGCATTGTGTCAGACCTTGCTGTTCCCGTAGCATTGTGTCAGACCTTGCTGCGTCCGTAGCATTGTGTCAGACCTTGCTGTGCCCGTAGCATTGTGTCAGACCTTGCTGTGTCCTTAGCATTGTGTCAGACCTTGCTGTGTCCTTAGCATGGTGTCAGACCTTGCTGTGTCCGTAGCATTGTGTCAGACCTTGCTGTGTCCGTAGCATTGTGTCAGACCTTGCTGTGCCCGTAGCATTGTGTCAGAGCTTGCTGTGTCCGTAACATTGTGTCAGACCTTGCTGTGTCCTTAGCATGGTGTCAGACCTTGCTGTGTCCGTAGCATTGTGTCAGAGCTTGCTGTGTCCGTAGCATTGTGTCAGAGCTTGCTGTGTCCGTAGCATGGTGTCAGAGCTTGCTGTGTCCGTAGCATTGTGTCAGAGCTTGCTGTGTCCGTAGCATGGTGTCAGAGCTTGCTGTGTCCGTAGCATTGTGTCAGAGCTTGCTGTGTCCGTAGCATGGTGTCAGAGCTTGCTGTGTCCGTAGCATTGTGTCAGAGCTTGCTGTGTCCGTAGCATGGTGTCAGACCTTGCTGTGCCCGTAGCATTGTGTCAGACCTTGCTGTGTCCGTAGCATTGTGTCAGACCTTGCTGTGCCCGTAGCATTGTGTCAGACCTTGCTGTGTCCGTAGCATTGTGTCAGACCTTGCTGTGTCCGTAGCATTGTGTCAGAGCTTGCTGTGTCCGTAGCATGGTGTCAGAGCTTGCTGTGTCCGTAGCATGGTGTCAGACCTTGCTGTGTCCGTAGCATTGTGTCAGACCTTGCTGCGTCCGTAGCATTGTGTCAGACCTTGCTGTGTCCGTAGCATGGTGTCAGACCTTGCTGTGTCCGTAGCATTGTGTCAGAGCTTGCTGTGTCCGTAGCATTGTGTCGGACCTTGCTGTGTCCGTAGCATGGTGTCAGACCTTGCTGTGTCCGTAGCATGGTGTCAGACCTTGCTGTGCCCGTAGCATTGTGTCAGACCTTGCTGTGCCCGTAGCATTGTGTCAGACCTTGCTGTGTCTGTAGCATTGTGTCAGAGCTTGCTGTGTCCGTAGCATTTGGTCAGAGATTGCTGCGTCCGTAGCATTGTGTCAGACCTTGCTGTGTCCGTAGCATTGTGTCAGAGATTGCTGTGTCCGTAGCATGGTGTCAGAGCTTGCTGTGTCCGTAGCATGGTGTCAGACCTTGAGGTGTCCATAGCATGGTGTCAGACCTTGCTGTGTCCGTAGCATTGTGTCAGAGCTTGCTGTGTCCGTAGCATGGTGTCAGAGCTTGCTGTGTCCGTAGCATGGTGTCAGAGCTTGCTGTGTCCGTAGCATTGTGTCAGACCTTGCTGTGTCCGTAGCATTGTGTCAGAGATTGCTGTGTCCGTAGCATGGTGTCAGACCTTGCGGTGTCCATAGCATTGTGTCAGACCTTGCTGTGTCCGTAGCATGGTGTCAGACCTTGCTGTGTCCGTAGCATGGTGTCAGACCTTGCTGTGTCCGTAGCATGGTGTCAGACCTTGCTGTGTCCGTAGCATTGTGTCAGAGCTTGCTGTGCCCGTAGCATTGTGTCACAGCTTGCTGTGTCCGTAGCATTTGGTCAGAGATTGCTGCGTCCGTAGCATTGTGTCAGACCTTGCTGTGTCCGTAGCATTGTGTCAGAGATTGCTGTGTCCGTAGCATGGTGTCAGAGCTTGCTGTGTCCGTAGCATGGTGTCAGACCTTGCGGTGTCCATAGCATGGTGTCAGACCTTGCTGTGTTCGTAGCATTGTGTCAGAGCTTGCTGTGTCCGTAGCATGGTGTCAGAGCTTGCTGTGTCCGTAGCATTGTGTCAGACCTTGCTGTGTCCGTAGCATTGTGTCAGAGATTGCTGTGTCCGTAGCATGGTGTCAGACCTTGCGGTGTCCATAGCATTGTGTCAGACCTTGCTGTGTCCGTAGCATGGTGTCAGACCTTGCTGTGTCCGTAGCATGGTGTCAGACCTTGCTGTGTCCGTAGCATGGTGTCAGACCTTGCTGTGTCCGTAGCATTGTGTCAGAGCTTGCTGTGTCCTTAGCATGGTGTCAGACCTTGCTGTGTCCGTAGCATGGTGTCAGACCTTGCAGTGTCCGTAGCATGGTGTCAGACCTTGCTGTGTCCGTAGCATGGTGTCAGACCTTGCGGTGTCCGTAGCATTGTGTCAGAGCTTGCTGTGTCCGTAGCATTTGGTCAGAGATTGCTGTGTCCGTAGCATTGTGTCAGAGATTGCTCTATGCGCAGCATTGTGTCAGAGCTTGCTGTGTCAGAGCTTGCTCTCTCCGTAGCATTTGGTCAGAGATTGCTGTGTCCGTAGCATTGTGTCAGAGATTGCTGTGTCCGTAGCATTGTGTCAGAGCTTGCTGTGCCCGTAGCATTGTGTCAGAGCTTGCTGTGTCCGTAGCATTGTGTCAGAGCTTGCTGTGTCTGTAGCATTGTGTCAGAGCTTGCTGTGTCCATAGCATTGTGTCAGAGCTTGCTGTGTCCGTAGCATTGTGTCAGAGCTTGCTGTCCGTAGCATGGTGTCAGAGCTTGCTGTGTCCGTAGCATTGTGTCAGAGCTTGCTGTGCCCGTAGCATTGTGTCAGAGCGTGCTGTGTCCGTAGCATTGTGTCAGAGCTTGCTGTGTCTGTAGCATTGTGTCAGAGCTTGCTGTGTCCATAGCATTGTGTCAGAGCTTGCTGTGTCCGTAGCATTGTGTCAGAGCTTGCTGTGTCCGTAGCATGGTGTCAGAGCTTGCTGTGTCTGTAACATTGTGTCAGAGCTATCTGTGTCCGTAGCATTGTGTCAGAGCTTGCTGTGTCCGTAGCATTGTGTCAGAGCTTGCTGTGTCCGTAGCATTGTGTCAGAGCTTGCTGTGTCCGTAGCATGGTGTCAGAGCTTGCTGTGTCTGTAACATTGTGTCAGAGCTTTCTGTGTCCGTAGCATTGTGTCAGAGATTGCTGTGTCCGTAGCATTGTGTCAGAGCTTGCTGTGTCCGTAGCATTGTGTCAGAGCTTGCTTTGTCCGTAGCATGGTGTCAGAGATTGCTGTGCCCGTAGCATGGTGTCAGAGCTTGCTGTGTCTGTAACACTGTCAGAGCTTGCTGTGCCCGTAGCATTTAGTCCTGTAACAGAGTTACAGAAATGATGCATAAGAAGTAACAGGACAGCCATGTTGATATAATGTGCAAGACCAACCCCCTAGGCCCCCCCACCCCGCCCCAGGCACTCACCCTAAGGCAGTCTCCGGCGGGTCAGGACGCCGCGGTCACCCTCAGACCCTCCCCCCAGACACTCACCCTGGGCAGTCTCCGGCGGGCCAGGACGCCGCGGTCACCCTCAGACGCCCCCCCCCACCCCAGACACTCACCCTGGGCAGTCTCCGGCGGGACAGGACGCCGCGGTCAGCCTCAGACCCTCCTCCTGGGCAGTCTCCGGCGGGACAGGACGCCGCGGTCAGCCTCAGACCGCCCCCCCCCCTCAGACACTCACCCTGGGCAGTCTCCGGCGGGACAGGACGCCGCGGTCACCCTCAGACTCCCCCCCCCCCCCCAGACACTCACCCTGGGCAGTCTCCGGCGGGTCAGGACGCCGCGGTCACCCTCAGAGCCCCCCCTCCCCCAGACACTCACCCTGGGCAGTCTCCGGCGGGACAGGACGCCGCGGTCAGCCTCAGACCCTCCCCCTGGGCAGTCTCCGGCGGGACAGGACGCCGCGGTCACCCTCAGGCCCCCCCCCCCACCAGACACTCACCCTGGGCAGTCTCCGGCGGGACAGGACGCCGCGGTCACCCTCAGGCCCCCCCCCCCCCCCAGACACTCACCCTGGGCAGTGTTCGGCGGGTCAGGACGCCGCGGTCACCCTCAGAGCCCCCCCTCCCCCCAGACACTCACCCTGGGCGGTCTCCGGCGGGTCAGGACGCCGCGGTCACCCTCAGAGCCCCCGCACACCCCCCAGACACTCACCCTGGGCAGTCTCCGGCGGGTCAGGACGCCGCGGTCAGCCTCCATGTAGGGGATGCCGGTGAAGGCGCCCGCCAGGTGGAAGCGGCGCTGGGTGAGGAAGGCGGCCGCCACCGCCGCACCCACCGTGTGGAACACCTCCCGCGCGCTCCGACCCCCCGTGTTGCCATGGGGACTGCGGTGCACGTGGTAGGCCACCCCGTCCGGTGTGGTCTCCCTCAGCAACACGAACTCATCTTCCGTCACGTGATCAAGCAGGTCACGTGCGCCAGGCGGTCCGCGCACATGTCGTGACCTTTGACCTGACTTCGGCCCAGTCGGTGTGCCGAAAGGGATGACGTCACTACCGCCAGAGGCGCTCGTGCAGGTGCCAGGGTCTCGTTTGCACGAGTAAAACGGTTGAGCTGGTGACGTCAGAGCCCCAGGGTTGGCCTGGGGGTGACCACCCTGGGGGTCCTGGGGGTGACCACCCTGGGGGTCCTGGGGGTCCCGGCGGCCGCACGAGCCGGTGAGGAGGGCGGCCAGACGCGGACTGGGCAGGTCGATGGTGTCCTCCCAGCCACCCCGGACCACGGGCCGGACCCCCGCCACCCCCCGGGGCGTGGCGTACACGGGTGACTGCAGCAGGGTGGCCACCCTCACGCGGCGCAGGCGGCGGCTCCTCAAGGCGCGCTGTAGTACCACCGCCGCCCACCGGTGGCGCGCCAGTCGCCGCCTCACCAGCCAGCCACGGGCAGCTGGAAATAGTCACATCAAAACATCTCAACCAGACACATTGACACTATCAGACTGTCATTGAGGTATAAGACTATCATAGGTGTATAAGACTACCATAGGTGTATAAGACTACCATAGGTGTATAAGGCTACCATAGGTGTGTTAGGCTATCATAAGTGTATAAGACTATCATAGGTTCATAAGACTAGCATATGTGTATACGACTATCATAGGTGCATACGACTATCATAGGTGTATAAGACTACCATAGGTGTATAAGACTACCATAGGTGTATATGACTACCATAGGTGCATAAGGCTATCATAGATGTATTAGACTACCATAGGTGTATAAGACTACCATAGGTGTATAAGACTACCATAGGTGTGTTAGACTATCATTGGTGTGTTAGACTATCATAGGTGTATAAGACTATCATAGGTGTATTAGACTATCATTGGTGTATTAGACTATCATAGGTGTATAATACGACCATAGGTGTGTTAGACTATCATAGATGTATAAGACGATTATAGGTGTGTTAGACTATCATAGGTGTATAAGACGACCATAGGTGTGTTAGACTATCATAGGTGTATAAGACTACCATAGGTGTATAAACCTGTCGAGTCTCCGCTTTACCTGCTTGGATGGTTACTGCGGCCGCCACCAGGTAGCGACGCTTGCGCAGTCTGTATTTCCTCCAGGCGCATTGAATGGTGAAGGCATGCCGGGACAGGACACGTGACCGCACGTGTTCCAGCGTCTCTGACTAGAATACAACACGGCCCATGTTAGGACAGTATAACTGAAACAGGTTTGCTCGTGCCTTGGTGGTAAGTCTTATACTCTTTTAACTTCGCTTTCGAAAATTAAACATGCACTTTCAGTGAAGGCGCATTGTGAACGTGACATTATCTGGCTAACCTCGAGGAAGTTTGGTTTTGCCGAACTGTGAACGTGACATTACCTGGCCGTCCTTGAGGAAGAGCTTGGTTTTGCCGAACTGTGAGCAGCAAGAGGCTTGGATCCCTGCATACTGATCACCAAGTGCCACGTGTAAGATGGCGGCACACAGGCGACGGGTGTGGTCGGCACTCGAGAGACCTAGGGTGGGTGGGGGTGGGTGCAATAGAAAGTCCACGTTAAACATGTCCTGGTATAAACCACATCTACAACGGCTTTGCGTTATGAACCAGCATCCCTTCTCCTACAGCGAACCAGCCACACGCCCTTAAGTAATGTACATCTATTGACTTTATGTTACTAACAACCATCCCTTCTCCCATAGTGAACCAGCCGCACGCCCTTAAGTAATGTACATCTATTGACTTTATGTTACTAACAACCATCCCTTCTCCAATAGTGAACCAGCCATACGCCCTTAAGTAATGTACATCTATTGACTTTATGTTACTAACAACCATCCCTTCTCCCATAGCGAACCAGCCACACGCCCTTAAGTAATGTACATCTATTGACTTTATGTTACTAAAACAACCATCCCTTCTCCCATAGTGAACCAGCCACACGCCCTTAAGTAATGTACATCTATTGACTTTATGTTACTAACAACCATCCCTTCTCCCATAGTGAACCAGCCACACGCCCTTAAGTAATGTACATCTATTGACTTTATGTTACTAACAACCATCCCTTCTCCCATAGTGAACCAGCCACACGCCCTTAAGTAATGTACATCTATTGACTTTATGTTACTAACAACCATCCCTTCTCCCATAGTGAACCAGCCACACGCCCTTAAGTAATGTACATCTATTGACTTTATGTTACTAACAACCATCCCTTCTCTCATAGTGAACCAGCCACACGCCCTTAAGTAATGTACATCTATTGACTTTATGTTACTAACAACCATCCCTTCTCCCATAGTGAACCAGCCACACGCCCTTAAGTAATGTACATCTATTGATTTTATGTTACTAACAACCATCCCTTCTCCCATAGTGAACCAGCCACACGCCCTTAAGTAATGTACATCTATTGACTTTATGTTACTAACAACCATCCCTTCTCCCATAGTGAACCAGCCACACGCCCTTAAGTAATGTACATCTATTGACTTTATGTTACTAACAACCATCCCTTCTCCCATAGTGAACCAGCCACACGCCCTTAAGTAATGTACATCTATTGACTTTATGTTACTAACAACCATCCCTTCTCCCATAGTGAACCAGCCACACGCCCTTAAGTACTGTACATCTATTGACTTTATGTTACTAACAACCATCCCTTCTCCCATAGTGAACCAGCCACACGCCCTTAAGTAATGCACATCTATTGACTTTATGTTACTAACAACCATCCCTTCTCCCATAGTGAACCAGCCGCACGCCCTTAAGTAATGTACATCTATTGACTTTATGTTACCAACAACCATCCCTTCTCCCATAGCGAACCAGCCACACGCCCTTAAGGAATGTACATCTATTGACTTTATGTTACTAACAACCATCCCTTCTCCCATAGTGAACCAGCCACGCGCCCTTAAGTAATGTACATCTATTGACTTTATGTTACTAACAACCATCCCTTCTCCCATAGTGAACCAGCCACACGCCCTTAAGTAATGTACATCTATTGACTTTATGTTACTAACAACCATCCCTTCTCCCATAGTGAACCAGCCACACGCCCTTAAGTAATGTACATCTATTGACTTTATGTTACTAACAACCATCCCTTCTCCCATAGTGAACCAGCCACACGCCCTTAAGTAATGTACATCTATTGACTTTGTTACTAACAACCATCCCTTCTCCCATAGCGAACCAGCCACACGCCCTTAAGTAATGTACATCTATTGACTTTATGTTACTAACAACCATCCCTTCTCCCATAGTGAACCAGCCACACGCCCTTAAGTAATGTACATCTATTGACTTTATGTTACTAACAACCATCCCTTCTCCCATAGCGAACCAGCCACACGCCCTTAAGTAATGTACATCTATTGACTTTATGTTACTAACAACCATCCCTTCTCCCATAGTGAACCAGCCACACGCCCTTAAGTAATGTACATCTATTGACTTTATGTTACTAACAACCATCCCTTCTCCCATAGTGAACCAGCCACACGCCCTTAAGTAATGTACATCTATTGACTTTATGTTACTAACAACCATCCCTTCTCCCATAGTGAACCAGGCACACGCCCTTAAGTAATGTAATGGCATAATGGCATAGCCCAAAACCATACGCCAAAAGTATAATGTTACGTGAATAACACAATAGCCCCAAGCTAGAGATATAGTGCAGGTGTATAACACACAATAGCCTAAGTAAGAAGTATAGAGCTAGTTGCATAACACAAGAGCCTATGTCAGTGTAGCGTCAGGTCTATAACGCAATAGCCCAAGTCAGTGTAGTGTCAGGTGTATAACACAATAGCCTATGTCAGTGTAGCGTCAGGTCTATAACGCAATAGCCCAAGTCAGTGCAGTGTCAGCTGTATAACACAATAGCCTACGTCAGTGTAGCGTCAGGTCTATAACGCAATAGCCCAAGTCAGTGTAGTGTCAGGTGTATAACACAATAGCCTAGGTCAGTGTTGCGTCAGGTCTATAACGCAATAGCCCAAGTCAGAGTAGTGTCAGGTGTATAACACGATAGCCTACGTCAGTGTAGCGTCAGGTCTATAACGCAATAGCCCAAGTCAGTGTAGTGTCAGGTGTATAACACAATAGCCTATGTCAGTGTAGCGTCAGGTCTATAACGCAATAGCCCAAGTCAGTGTAGTGTCAGGTGTATAACACAATAGCCTACGTCAGTGCAGCGTCAGGTCTATAACGCAATAGCCCAAGTCAGTGTAGTGTCAGGTGTATAACCCAATAGCCTATATCAGTGTAGCGTCAGGTCTATAACGCAATAGCCCAAGTCAGTGCAGTTTCAGTTGTATAACACACTAGCCTCAGTGTAGTGTCATGTGTATAACACAATAGCCTAAGTGTAGTGCCAGGTTATAACACAATAGCCTAAGTGTAGTGCCAGGTGTATAACACAATAGCCTAAGTGTAGTGCCAGGTGTATAACACAATAGCCTAAGTGTAGTGTCAGATGTCTAACACAATAGCCTAAGTGTACTGCCAGGTATATAACACAATAATATAAGTTAATGTAGTGCTAGGTGTATAACAATAGCTTAAGTCAGTGTAATGCTAGGTGTATAACACAATATCCAAAGTCAGTGCAGTGCCAGGTGTATAACACAATAGCTTAAGACATGTGAAGCAAGCGTTGTCATGGCGACGTATGTAGTAGTCAGCTGCAAAGAGGTACAAAGATGACTTAATTAGTGAGCACAATAGGACGACAATAGGACGTCAAGATCAAAGGCCACATAACACAGCCGTCTACATTGTTATAGTCGGTACCATGGCAACCAGCAGCCTGGGATGAGAAGTGAGAGGAAAGGGTGGAGTAAAGCGAGTCAAGCAGAAGCAGGCGTCAGCCAGCATTGGAGTCGGACCCACCTTGCTCGCTAAACTCCCCGGCAACACCACCCGCTACAAGATAAAACAGAAATGACGAATTTCGCGACATAATGTTTGCAATACAGAACTTACTTTTCTTGTTTTCCTACATTAAGTGGTAGAAACCGTCTGAAGACCCGTCTTAACAACTAATTAACACATAATAGCGGATTTAGCGATTCAACAAATAACTCAAAACATAAAATAATCCTTAGTCAGTGGTTGTGTGTGGTGGGTGGTGGTTGTTTGTGGCGGGTGGTGGTTGTTTTTGGTGGGTGGTGGTTGTTTTTGGTGGGTGGTGGTTGTTTGTGGTGGGTGGTGGTTGTTTGTGGTGGGTGGAGGTTGTTGTGGTGGGTGGTGGTTGTTTGTGGTGGTTGTTTGTGGTGGGTGGTGGCTGCTTAGGGTGGGTGGCTATTAGCATACGGGGTGGGGGGTGGGGGGGGGGGGGGTTAGGACTATTACCAGCGCGTCTCCGTAGTTTCTTCCGCGAGGCGGCGCTTTGCCGACGTGGCGTCAGATCGAGTTGTTTCCGGTACAGCACCTCTAGCGGATCATCCAGCAGCATGTTCTCCTTGTCATGCTCGCTAGAGGGCGCCAAGGGACGGCTGTCTGGTTGGCTGACAGGGCCAGTGGGCGGGGCATGGGGCGGGGGGTGGGCGGGCCCGTCACGCAGCAGCAGGCCATACTGCCGCAGGAAGTCCTCATACGTCAACCTGCAGCGGCACCAACGTCACCGTGACGTCATCAATGGGGTCATCAACGTCACCATGACGTCATCAATTGGGTCATCAGGTACACACAAGGCCAGTGGAACGTGTCATACAGTTAACGCTGTATATTGGACGCTTGCTTAATTGTAGACAGACCAGCGTGAGCGCGATTGCTGCTAACAGTACTTGGTCGAACACAATATTACCGACATAATATTACGTATATACATACACATGCACGTGATGTGACAGACCGGCGGTCTACTGGTGGAACAAGTCATCTACTACAGTAACTAACCTGGAGGAGGAAACTCCTAACAGAAATACAACACTAACAATCCAAAACTGTCTGAAGTTCATTACAATATAAACGTCTTTAACTGGCAACAGAGATAAGGCAACAATAACAGCGAGAAAAAATAAAGAGGAACGGATCAACGTGCACGTGGCTACCTGTGCCATGTTAGGTTCTCACTGCAACGACACATGACATCACAGACATTATATTGAACCAGAACACCAGTAGCAGAAAGCTATGCAGGATATCACCAGTAACAGACAGCTATGTAGGATATCACCAGTAGCAGACAGCTATGTAGGATATCACCAGTATCAGACAGCTATGTAGGATATCCCCAGTATCAGACAGCAATGCAGGATATCACCAGTAGCAGACAGCTATGTAGGACATCACCAGTATCAGAGAGCTATGTTGGATATCACCAGTAACAGACAGCTATGTAGGATATCACCAGTATCAGAGAGCTATGTAGGATATCACCAGTAGCAGACAGCTATGTAGGATATCACAAGTATCAGACAGCAATGTAGGATATCACCAGTAGCAGACAGCTATGTATGATATCACCAGTAGCAGAGAGCTATTTAGGATATCACCACTAGCAGACAGCTATGTAGGATATCACCAGTAGCAGACAGCAATGTAGGATATCACCAGTATCAGACAGCAATGTAGGATATCACCAGTAGCAGACAGCTATGTATGATATCACCAGTAGCAGAGAGCTATTTAGGATATCACCAGTAGCAGACAGCTATGTAGGATATCACCAGTAGCAGACAGCAATGTAGGATATCACCAGTAGCAGACAGCTATGTAGGATATCACCAGTATCATAGAGCTATGTAGGATGTCACCAGTAGCAGACAGCTATGTAGGATATCACCAGTATCAGAGAGCTATGTAGGATATCACCAGTAGCAGACAGCTATGTAGGATATCACCAGTAGCAGACAGCAATGTAGGATATCACCAGTAGCAGACAGCTATGTATGATATCACCAGTAGCAGAGAGCTATTTAGGATATCACCAGTAGCAGACAGCTATGTAGGATATCACCAGTAGCAGACAGCAATGTAGGATATCACCAGTAGCAGACAGCTATGTAGGATATCACCAGTATCATAGAGCTATGTAGGATGTCACCAGTAGCAGACAGCTATGTAGGATATCACCAGTATCAGAGAGCTATGTAGGATATCACCAGTAGCAGACAGCTATGTAGGATATCACCAGTAGCAGACAGCAATGTAGGATATCACCAGTAGCAGAGAGCTATGTAGGATATCACCAGTAGCAGACAGCTATGTAGGATATCACCAGTAGCAGACAGCAATGTAGGATATCACCAGTAGCAGACAGCTATGTAGGATATCACCAGTATCAGAGAGCTATGTAGGATATCACCAGTAGCAGACAGCTATGTAGGATATCACCAGTAGCAGACAGCTATGTAGGATATCACCAGTATCAGAGAGCTATGTAGGATATCACCAGTAGCAGACAGCTATGTAGGATATCCCCAGTATCAGACAGCAATGTAGGATATCGCCAGTAGCAGACAACTATGTAGGATATCACCAGTAGCAGAGAGCTATGTAGGATATCACCAGTAGCAGACAGCTATGCAGGATATCACCAGTAGCAGACAGCTATGTAGGATATCACCAGTAACAGACAGCCATGTAGGATATCACCAGTAGCAGACAGCTATGTAGGATATCACCAGTAACAGACAGCCATGTAGGACATCACCAGTATCAGACAGCTATGTAGCATATCACCAGTAACAGACAGCCATGTAGGATATCACCAGTAGCAGACAGCTATGTAGCATATCACCAGTATCAGACAGCTATGTAGGATATCACCAGTATCAGACAGCAATGTAGGATATCACCAGTAGCAGACAGCTATGTAGGATATCACCAGTAGCAGACAGCTATGTAGGATATCACCAGTAGCAGACAGCTATGTAGGATATCACCAGTAACAGACAGCTATGTAGGATATCACCAGTACCAGACAGCTATGTAGGATATCACCAGTAGCAGACAGCTATGCAGGATATCACCAGTAGCAGACAGCTATGTAGGATATCACCAGTAACAGACAGCTATGTAGGTTATCACCAGTAGCAGAGAGCTATGTAGGATATCACCAGTAACAGACAGCTATGTAGGTTATCACCAGTAGCAGACAGCTATGTAGGTTATCACCAGTAGCAGACAGCTATGCAGGATATCACCAGTAGCAGAGAGCTATGTAGGATATCACCAGTAGCAGACAGCTATGCAGGATATCACCAGTAGCAGACAGCTATGTAGGATATCACCAGTAGCAGAGAGCTATGTAGGATATCACCAGTAGCAGACAGCTATGCAGGATATCACCAGTAGCAGAGAGCTATGTAGGATATCACCAGTAACAGACAGCTATGTAGGATATCACCAGTAGCAGACAGCTATGCAGGATATCACCAGTAGCAGACAGCTATGTAGGATATCACCAGTAACAGACAGCTATGTAGGTTATCACCAGTAGCAGACAGCTATGTAGGTTATCACCAGTAGCAGACAGCTATGCAGGATATCACCAGTAGCAGAGAGCTATGTAGGATATCACCAGTAGCAGACAGCTATGCAGGATATCACCAGTAGCAGAGAGCTATGTAGGATATCGCCAGTAGCAGACAGCTATGTAGGATATCACCAGTATCAGACAGCAATGTAGGATATCACCAGTAGCAGACAGCTATGTAGGATATCACCAGTAGCAGAGAACTATGTAGGATATCACCAGTAGCAGACAGCTATGTAGGATATCACCAGTAGCAGACAGCTATGTAGGATATCACCAGTAACAGACAGCTATGTAGGTTATCACCAGTAGCAGACAGCTATGTAGGTTATCACCAGTAGCAGACAGCTATGCAGGATATCACCAGTAGCAGAGAGCTATGTAGGATATCACCAGTAGCAGACAGCTATGCAGGATATCACCAGTAGCAGAGAGCTATGTAGGATATCACCAGTAGCAGACAGCTATGTAGGATATCACCAGTATCAGACAGCAATGTAGGATATCACCAGTAGCAGACAGCTATGTAGGATATCACCAGTAGCAGACAGCTATGTAGGATATCACCACTAGCAGAGAGCTATGTAGGATATCACCAGAAATAGAAATATCTCCGGCACACCGCGGCACACCAGGGCTATCCCTAGAGATATCCCCGGCACACCGGGGATGTCCCTACTAGAGATATCTCCGGCACACCGGGGTAATCCGTGACCGCGGCTATCCCTAGAGATATCCCCGGCACACCACGGCACACCGGGGCTATCCCTAGAGATTAGGGTTAGCCCCGGTGTGCCGCGGTGTGCCAAAAATATCTCTAAGGATAACCCCGGTGTGCCGCGATGTGCCGGAGATATCTCTAGGGATAACCCCGGTGTGCCGCAGTGTCGGAGATATCTCTAGGAATAGCCCCGGTGTGCCGGAGATATCTCTAGGAATAGCCCCGGCGTGCCGGAGGTATCTCTGCGGATAGCCCCAGTGTGCCGGAGATACCTCTATGGATAGCCCCGGTGTGCCGGAGATATTTCTATGGATAGCCCCGGTGTGCCGGAGATATCTCTAGGTATAGCCCCGGTGTGCCGGAGATATCACTATGGGTAGCCCCGGTGAGCCCCGGAGATATCTCTATGGATAGCCCTGGTGTGCCGGAGACAGCTCTATGGATAGCCCCGGTGTGCCGGAGATATCTCTATGGATAGCCCCGGTGAGCCCCGGAGATATCTCTATGGATAGCCCCGGTGTGCCGGAGATATCTCTATGGATAGCCCTGGTGTGCCGGAGACAGCTCTATGGATAGCCCCGGTGTGCCGGAGATATCTCTATGGATAGCCCAGGTGAGATCTCTAGGTATAGCCCCGGTGTGCCGGAGATATCTCTATGGATAGCCCTAGTGTGCCGGAGATAGCCCTATAGATAGCCCCGGTGTGCCGGAGATATCTCTAGGTATAGCCCCGGTGTGCCGGAGATATCTCTATGGATAGCCCCGGTGTGCCGGAGATATCTCTATGGATAGCCCTGGTGTGCCGGAGACAGCTCTATGGATAGCCCCGGTGTGCCGGAGATATCTCTATGGATAGCCCCGGTGAGATCTCTAGGTATAGCCCCGGTGTGCCGGAGATATCTCTATGGATAGCCCCGGTGAGATCTCTAGGTATAGCCCCGGTGTGCCGGAGATATCTCTATGGATAGCCCCGGTGTGCCGGAGATATCTCTATGGATAGCCCTGGTGTGCCGGAGACAGCTCTATGGATAGCCCCGGTGTGCCGGAGATATCTGAATGGATAGCCCCGGTGAGCCCCGGAGATATTTCTATGGATAGCCCCGGTGTGCCGGAGATATCTCTAGGGGTAGCCCCGGTGTGCCAGAGTTATCTCTAGGGATAGCCCCGGCGTGCCAGAGATAGCTCTATGGATAGCCCCGGTGTGCCGGAGATATCTCTATGGATAGCCCCGGTGTGCCGGAGATATCTCTAGGGATAGCCCCGGCGTGCCGGAGACAGCTCTATGGATAGCCCCGGTGTGCCGGAGATAGCTCTATGGATAGCCCCGGTGTGCCGGAGATAGCCCTATGGATAGCCCCGGTGTGCCGGAGATCTCTCTAGGGATAGCCCCGGTGTGCCGGAGATATCTCTAGGGATAGCCCCGGTGTGCCGGAGACAGCTCTATGGATAGCCCCGGTGTGCCGGAGATATCTCTAGGAATAGCCCCGGCGTGCCGGAGGTATCTCTGCGGATAGCCCCGGTGTGCCGGAGATACCTCTATGGATAGCCCCGGTGTGCCGGAGATATTTCTATGGATAGCCCCGGTGTGCCGGAGATATCTCTAGGTATAGCCCCGGTGTGCCGGAGATATCTCTATGGGTAGCCCCGGTGAGCCCCGGAGATATCTCTATGGATAGCCCTGGTGTGCCGGAGATATCTCTATGGATAGCCCCGGTGAGCCCCGGAGATATCTCTATGGGTAGCCCCGGTGAGCCCCGGAGATATCTCTATGGGTAGCCCCGGTGAGCCCCGGAGACAGCTCTATGGATAGCCCCGGTGTGCCGGAGATATCTCTATGGATAGCCCCGGTGAGCCCCGGAGATATCTCTATGGATAGCCCCGGTGTGCCGGAGATAGCTCTATGGATAGCCCCGGTGTGCCGGAGATATCTCTATGGATAGCCCTGGTGTGCCGGAGACAGCTCTATGGATAGCCCCGGTGTGCCGGAGATATCTCTATGGATAGCCCCGGTGTGCCGGAGATATCTCTATGGATAGCCCTGGTGTGCCGGAGATAGCCCTATAGATAGCCCCGGTGTGCCGGAGATATCTCTAGGTAAAGCCCCGGTGTGCCGGAGATATCTCTATGGATAGCCCCGGTGTGCCGGAGATATCTCTATGGATAGCCCTGGTGTGCCGGAGACAGCTCTATGGATAGCCCCGGTGTGCCGGAGATATCTCTATGGATAGCCCCGGTGAGATCTCTAGGTATAGCCCCGGTGTGCCGGAGATATCTCTATGGATAGCCCCGGTGAGATCTCTAGGTATAGCCCCGGTGTGCCGGAGATATCTCTATGGATAGCCCCGGTGAGATCTCTAGGTATAGCCCCGGTGTGCCGGAGATATCTCTATGGATAGCCCCGGTGTGCCGGAGATATCTCTATGGATAGCCCTGGTGTGCCGGAGACAGCTCTATGGATAGCCCCGGTGTGCCGGAGATATCTCTATGGATAGCCCCGGTGAGCCCCGGAGATATTTCTATGGATAGCCCCGGTGTGCCGGAGATATCTCTAGGGGTAGCCCCGGTGTGCCAGAGTTATCTCTAGGGATAGCCCCGGCGTGCCAGAGATAGCTCTATGGATAGCCCCGGTGTGCCGGAGATATATCTATGGATAGCCCCGGTGTGCCGGAGATATCTCTAGGGATAGCCCCGGCGTGCCGGAGACAGCTCTATGGATAGCCCCGGTGTGCCGGAGATAGCTCTATGGATAGCCCCGGTGTGCCGGAGATATCTCTATGGATAGCCCCGGTGAGATCTCTAGGTATAGCCCCGGTGTGCCGGAGATATCTCTATGGATAGCCCCGGTGAGATCTCTAGGTATAGCCCCGGTGTGCCGGAGATATCTCTATGGATAGCCCCGGTGAGATCTCTAGGTATAGCCCCGGTGTGCCGGAGATATCTCTATGGATAGCCCCGATGTGCCGGAGATATCTCTATGGATAGCCCTGGTGTGCCGGAGACAGCTCTATGGATAGCCCCGGTGTGCCGGAGATATCTCTATGGATAGCCCCGGTGAGCCCCGGAGATATTTCTATGGATAGCCCCGGTGTGCCGGAGATATCTCTAGGGGTAGCCCCGGTGTGCCAGAGTTATCTCTAGGGATAGCCCCGGCGTGCCAGAGATAGCTCTATGGATAGCCCCGGTGTGCCGGAGATATCTCTATGGATAGCCCCGGTGTGCCGGAGATATCTCTAGGGATAGCCCCGGCGTGCCGGAGACAGCTCTATGGATAGCCCCGGTGTGCCGGAGATAGCTCTATGGATAGCCCCGGTGTGCCGGAGATAGCCCTATGGATAGCCCCGGTGTGCCGGAGATCTCTCTAGGGATAGCCCCGGTGTGCCGGAGATATCTCTAGGGATAGCCCCGGTGTGCCGGAGACAGCTCTATGGATAGCCCCGGTGTGCCGGAGACAGCTCTATGGATAGCCCCGGTGTGCCGGAGATAGCCCTATGGATAGCCCCGGTGTGCCGGAGATATCTCTAGGGATAGCCCCGGTGTGCCGGAGATATCTCTAGGGATAGCCCCGGCGTGCCGGAGATATCTCTAGGGATAGCCCCGGTGTGCCGGAGATAGCTCTATGGATAGCCCCGGTGTGCCGGAGATATCTCTATGGATAGCCCCGGTGTGCCGGAGATATCTCTAGGGATAGCCCCGGTGTGCCGGAGATAGCTCTATGGATAGCCCCGGTGTGCCGGAGATATCTCTATGGATAGCCCCGGTGTGCCGGAGATAGCCCTATGGATAGCCCCGGTGTGCCGGAGATCTCTCTAGGGATAGCCCCGGTGTGCCGGAGATATCTCTAGGGATAGCCCCGGTGTGCCGGAGATAGCTCTATGGATAGCCCCGGTGTGCCGGAGATATCTCTATGGATAGCCCCGGTGTGCCGGAGATAGCCCTATGGATAGCCCCGGTGTGCCGGAGATATCTCTAGGGATAGCCCCGGTGTGCCGGAGATAGCCCTATGGATAGCCCCGGTGTGCCGGAGATATCTCTAGGGATAGCCCCGGCGTGCCGGAGATAGTCCTATGGATAGCCCCGGTGTGCCGGAGATATCTCTAGAGATAGCTCCGGTGTGCCGGATATATTTCCGGCACACCGCGGACCCCTGGGTCTCCACCATGGTGTATATACTTCACTCACCTGGCGGGGTAGGCCTGGCGGCTGATGGTGACCGTTGCCATGACGCCGCACGCCTCCAGCTGAGAGAGCACGTGGGGCGCGCAGAGGACCCCGGGAGCCGCCATCTTGTTCGGCTTGATACAGCGCACGTAGTGGGGCTCCGTCTGCAGCAGCGCCCCCATCAGGGAGGACAGCGAACTCTGCGCCAGAAGACACAAGTGGAATAGGACGCGCAACATGGGAAAGCAGGGACAGCCTGACGAGCGAAGCCATGGTCACGGCTCACTACACCTACAACAAGAAGGCTGTCAACTAAAGTAGCTTCCATTCTTTGTATGTCTATGGTTCGTTCTCCCAGGACACGCGGAGAGCAGGCAAGCGGCGGAATTACGCAGTAAACGAAGGCAACTACCGACCTTGAACTTGGCTAACACCGACTTTTTCTTCTTCCCGGGTAGGTCCGCCTCAACGTCATCAAACATGTTGACAATGACGTCAGAGTCGCTCCTCCGCAGCATGTCGACGAGTTCAGCGGGCACGTCGTCCTGGCAACACGAGGACAATGTTAACGTCACCATGACAACCGCTATACACAAATAGAAAGGTCCTTGATGGCGGGTTTCCGCGGGTGACAGCGCGAGTACAGTGAGCACAGAGCAGTCTTAATCATGAGCACTGACATTATTGTCACCGGTCCAATCATGAGCACTGACATTATTGTCACCGGTCCAATCATGAGCACTGACATTATTGTCACCGGTCCAATCATGAGCACTGACATTATTGTCACCGGTCCAATCATGAGCAACACAAAACACTTTTTATTCGAGCGAAACAAGTCACCTTGTTTTTGTCCACCAGATGGCGCGTCCTGTATGTCACGGACTCCGCGTAGTGACGTACGCGAAAAGCACCGCGCATGCGCCTTGCTGGCTCAAGGCACGCGCTGGGTAGTGATATGATTCGCTCACAGAGGACGTCCTCGTCACTGGGCCGGTTCAGCTGACATTCCTGCAACAGGACACAAGGTCACATTACCACAAGGCCACATTACCACAAGGCCACATTACCACAAGGCCACATTACCACAAGGCCACATTACCTCAAGGTCACACTAAGTCGCGACTAAGAGGCGGTCCGCGGCAAGCTTGAATGGAAAAAGATACCTTCGCGATAACGATATGTAACAATGCTTTGAGGTTAACAGAGGAACAAGAACTGAAGTGATGACGTCACCATACGCTTCCCGACCACGTAGTCATGGAGATGGTTACCTCATCCAAAACAGCCAGGATTCCCGGAGTGGCCTCCAGCAGATCCAGACACGGCTTGTTGTCCTGGAAGTCCGTGAAGGTCCAGGGGATGGCCTCCCTGGAGTAGTCGTTCTGCCGGACAGTGAGAGGACAGTGACACGGCCTTCCAAACATCGTCTAGGTCATGTCGCCGACCAATACGAGTTGTACAATGCCTGTTTAACAGCTTACTTTATATACAAAGATTGATGCCAAACGGACGCCTGTGGTATATCGTTATGTTCTTTAATGACGAAAATACAGTGAAAGTTTTTTTACACTATTAAACCAATATCACATTGCTACTTTACTTGACCGAATAATGACATATACCATGTAATGGTTTATGATCTGTTTTATCGCAGTTTGCGAATACCGTGACTTCTTTGGAATTAACAATGCGTGCCCTAACCATAGTCCAGAGTCACCACGCGAGGTGTTTGTCTCCGATCACGTGGTCTCAGTGCTCCACAGATTAAGCGTTAGCGGCCACAACAGGGCGGGGTGGGAGGGGGGGGGGAGGGGGAGGGAGGGACTAATGCCTGCTCGTTGGAGCCAAAGATACAACCCACCCCTAATCAAGATTACAGGTTGTAGGTTGGACGGGGTACACGAGTGGAGGGCGGAGAGCCACACTCGCCTGGAGGTCGCGCAGGAAGTGAACCAAGAATACAGGTTGTAGGTTAGACGGGGTACACGAGTGGAGGGCGGAGAGCCTCACTCGCCTGGAGGTCGCGCAGGAAGTGAACCAAGATTACAGGTTGTAGGTTGGACGGGGTACACGAGTGGAGGGCGGAGAGCCACACTCGCCTGGAGGTCGCGCAGGAAGTGAACCAAGATTACAGGTTGTAGGTTGGACGGGGTACACGAGTGGAGGGCGGAGAGCCTCACTCGCCTGGAGGTCGCGCAGGAAGTGAACCAAGATTACAGGTTGTAGGTTGGACGGGGTACACGAGTGGAGGGCGGAGAGCCACACTCGCCTGGAGGTCGCGCAGGAAGTGAACCAAGATTACAGGTTGTAGGTTGGACGGGGTACACGAGTGGAGGGCGGAGAGCCACACTCGCCTGGAGGTCGCGCAGCAAGTGAACCAAGATTACAGGTTGTAGGTTGGACGGGGTACACGAGTGGAGGGCGGAGAGCCTCACTCGCCTGGAGGTGGCGCAGCAAGTGAACCAAGATTACAGGTTGTAGGTTGGACGGGGTACACGAGTGGAGGGCGGAGAGCCACACTCGCCTGGAGGTCGCGCAGGAAGTGAACCAAGATTACAGGTTGTAGGTTGGACGGAGTACACGAGTGGAGGGCGGAGAGCCTCACTCGCCTGGAGGTCGCGCAGCAAGTGAACCAAGATGACAGGTTGTAGGTTGGACGGGGTACACGAATGGAGGGCGGAGAGCCTCACTCGCCTGGAGGTGGCGCAGGAAGTGAACCAAGATTACAGGTTGTAGGTTGGACGGGGTACACGAGTGGAGGGCGGAGAGCCTCACTCGCCTGGAGGTGGCGCAGGAAGTGAACCAAGATTACAGATTGTAGGTTGGACGGGGTACACGAGTGGAGGGCGGAGAGCCACACTCGCCTGGAGGTCGCGCAGCAAGTGAACCAAGATTACAGGTTTTAGGTTGGACGGGGCACACGAGTGGAGGGCGGAGAGCCACACTCGCCTGGAGGTCGCGCAGCAAGTGAACCAAGATTACAGGTTGTAGGTTGGACGGGGTACACGAGTGGAGGGCGGAGAGCCACACTCGCCTGGAGGTCGCGCAGGAAGTGAACCAAGATTACAGGTGGTAGGTTGGACGGGGTACACGAGTGGCGGGCGGAGAGCCACACTCGCCTGGAGGTCGCGCAGGAAGTGAACCAAGATTACAGGTTGTAGGTTGGACGGGGTACACGAGTGGAGGGCGGAGAGCCACACTCGCCTGGAGGTCGCGCAGCAAGTGAACCAAGATTACAGGTTGTAGGTTGGACGGGGTACACGAGTGGAGGGCGGAGAGCCACACTCGCCTGGAGGTCGCGCAGGAAGTGAACCAAGATTACAGGTTGTAGGTTGGACGGGGTACACGAGTGGAGGGCGGAGAGCCACACTCGCCTGGAGGTCGCGCAGGAAGTGAACCAAGATTACAGGTTGTAGGTTGGACGGGGTACACGAGTGGCGGGCGGAGAGCCACACTCGCCTGGAGGTCGCGCAGCAAGTGAACCAAGATTACAGGTTGTAGGTTGGACGGGGTACACGAATGGAGGGCGGAGAGCCTCACTCGCCTGGAGGTGGCGCAGGAAGTGAACCAAGATTACAGGTTGTAGGTTGGACGGGGTACACGAGTGGAGGGCGGAGAGCCACACTCGCCTGGAGGTCGCGCAGGAAGTGACCCAAGATTACAGGTTGTAGGTTGGACGGGGTACACGAGTGGAGGGCGGAGAGCCTCACTCGCCTGAAGATCGCGCAGGAAGTGAATCAAGATTACAGGTTGTAGGTTGGACGGGGTACACGAGTGGAGGGCGGAGAGCCACACTCGCCTGGAGGTCGCGCAGGAAGTGAACCAAGATTACAGGTTGTAGGTTGGACGGGGTACACGAGTGGAGGGCGGAGAGCCACACTCGCCTGGAGGTCGCGCAGGAAGTGAATCAAGATTACAGGTTGTAGGTTGGACGGGGTACACGAGTGGAGGGCGGAGAGCCACACTCGCCTGGAGGTCGCGCAGGAAGTGAACCAAGATTACAGGTTGTAGGTTGGACGGGGTACACGAGTGGAGGGCGGAGAGCCTCACTCGCCTGGCGGTGGCGCAGGAAGTGAACCAAGATTACAGGTTGTAGGTTGGACGGGGTACACGAGTGGAGGGCGGGAGCCTCACTCGCCTGGAGGTCGCGCAGCAAGTGAACCAAGATTACAGGTTGTAGGTTGGACGGGGTACACGAGTGGAGGGCGGAGAGCCACACTCGCCTGGAGGTCGCGCAGGAAGTGAACCAAGATTACAGGTTGTAGGTTGGACGGGGTACACGAGTGGAGGGCGGAGAGCCACACTCGCCTGGAGGTCGCGCAGGAAGTGAACCAAGATTACAGGTTGTAGGTTGGACGGGGTACACGAGTGGAGGGCGGAGAGCCACACTCGCCTGGAGGTCGCGCAGCAAGTGAACCAAGATTACAGGTTGTAGGTTGGACGGGGTACACGAGTGGCGGGCGGAGAGCAACACTCGCTTGGGGGTGGCGCAGGAAGTGAACCAAGATTACAGGTTGTAGGTTGGACGGGGTACACGTGTGGAGGGCGGAGAGCCACACTCGCCTGGAGGTCGCGCAGGAAGTGAACCAAGATTACAGGTTGTAGGTTGGACGGGGTACACGAGTGGCGGGCGGAGAGCCACACTCGCCTGGAGGTGGCGCAGGAAGTGAACCAAGATTACAGGTTGTAGGTTGGACGGGGTACACGAGTGGCGGGCGGAGAGCCACACTCGCCTGGAGGTCGCGCAGGAAGTGAACCAAGATTACAGGTTGTAGGTTGGACGGGGTACACGAGTGGCGGGCGGAGAGCCACACTCGCCTGGAGGTCGCGCAGGAAGTGAACCAAGATGACAGGTTGTAGGTTGGACGGGGTACACGAGTGGCGGGCGGAGAGCCACACTCGCCTGGAGGTGGCGCAGGAAGTGAACCAAGATTACAGGTTGTAGGTTGGACGGGGTACACGAGTGGCGGGCGGAGAGCCACACTCGCCTGGAGGTCGCGCAGGAAGTGAACCAAGATTACAGGTTGTAGGTTGGACGGGGTACACGAGTGGAGGGCGGAGAGCCACACTCGCCTGGAGGTGGCGCAGGAAGTGAACCAAGATTACAGGTTGTAGGTTGGACGGGGTACACGAGTGGAGGGCGGAGAGCCACACTCGCCTGGAGGTGGCGCAGGAAGTGAACCAAGATTACAGGTTGTAGGTTGGACGGGGTACACGAGTGGCGGGCGGAGAGCCACACTCGCCTGGAGGTGGCGCAGGAAGTGAACCAAGATTACAGGTTGTAGGTTGGACGGGGTACACGAGTGGAGGGCGGAGAGCCACACTCGCCTGGAGGTGGCGCAGGAAGTGAACCAAGATTACAGGTTGTAGGTTGGACGGGGTACACGAGTGGAGGGCGGAGAGCCACACTCGCCTGGAGGTCGCGCAGCAAGTGAACCAAGATTACAGGTTGTAGGTTGGACGGGGTACACGAGTGGAGGGCGGAGAGCCACACTCGCCTGGAGGTCGCGCAGCAAGTGAACCAAGATTACAAGTTGTAGGTTGGACGGGGTACACGAGTGGCGGGCGGAGAGCCACACTCGCCTGGAGGTCGCGCAGGAAGTGAATCAAGATTACAGGTTGTAGGTTGGACGGGGTACACGAGTGGAGGGCGGAGAGCCACACTCGCCTGGAGGTCGCGCAGGAAGTGAACCAAGATTACAGGTTGTAGGTTGGACGGGGTACACGAGTGGCGGGCGGAGAGCCACACTCGCCTGGAGGTCGCGCAGGAAGTGAACCAAGATTACAGGTTGTAGGTTGGACGGGGTACACGAGTGGAGGGCGGAGAGCCACACTCGCCTGGAGGTCGCGCAGGAAGTGAACCAAGAATACAGGTTGTAGGTTAGACGGGGTACACGAGTGGAGGGCGAAGAGCCACACTCGCCTGGAGGTCGCGGAGGAAGTGAACCAAAATTACAGGTTGTAGGTTGGACGGGGTACACGAGTGGAGGGCGGAGAGCCACACTCGCCTGGAGCTCGCGCAGGAAGTGAACCAAGATGACAGGTTGTAGGTTGGACGGGGTACACGAGTGGAGGGCGGAGAGCCACACTCGCCTGGAGGTCGCGCAGGAAGTGAACCAAGATTACAGGTTGTAGGTTGGACGGGGTACACGAGTGGAGGGCGGAGAGCCTCACTCGCATGGAGGTCGCGCAGGAGTGAACGAAGATTACAGGTTGTAGGTTGGACGGGGTACACGAGTGGAGGGCGGAGAGCCACACTCGCCTGGAGGTGGCGCAGGAAGTGAACCAAGATTACAGGTTGTAGGTTGGACGGGGCACACGAGTGGAGGGCGGAGAGCCACACTCGCCTGGAGGTCGCGCAGGAAGTGAACCAAGATTACAGGTTGTAGGTTGGACGGGGTACACGAGTGCAGGGCGGAGAGCCACACTCACCTGGAGGTCGCGCAGCAAGTGAACCAAGATCACAGGTTGTAGGTTGGACGGGGTACACAAGTGGAGGGCGGAGAGCCACACTCGCCTGGAGGTCGCGCAGGAAGCGAACCAAGATTACAGGTTGTAGGTTGGACGGGGTACACGAGTGGAGGGCGGAGAGCCTCACTCGCCTGGAGGTCGCGCAGCAAGTGAACCAAGATTACAGGTTGTAGGTTGGACGGGGTACACGAGTGGAGGGCGGAGAGCCACACTCGCCTGGAGGTGGCGCAGGAAGTGAATCAAGATTACAGGTTGTAGGTTGGACGGGGTACACGAGTGGAGGGCGGAGAGCCACACTCGCCTGGAGGTGGCGCAGGAAGTGAACCAAGATTACAGGTTGTAGGTTGGACGGGGTACACGAGTGGCGGGCGGAGAGCCTCACTCGCCTGGAGGTGGCGCAGGAAGTGAACCAAGATTACAGGTTGTAGGTTGGACGGGGTACACGAGTGGAGGGCGGAGAGCCACACTCGCCTGGAGGTCGCGCAGCAAGTGAACCAAGATTACAGGTTGTAGGTTGGACGGGGTACACGAGTGGAGGGCGGAGAGCCACACTCGCCTGGAGGTCGCGCAGGAAGTGAACCAAGATTACAGGTTGTAGGTTGGACGGGGTACACGAGTGGAGGGCGGAGAGCCACACTCGCCTGGAGGTCGCGCAGGAAGTGAACCAAGATTACAGGTTGTAGGTTGGACGGGGTACACGAGTGGAGGGCGGAGAGCCACACTCGCCTGGAGGTGGCGCAGGAAGTGAACCAAGATTACAGGTTGTAGGTTGGACGGGGTACACGAGTGGCGGGCGGAGAGCCACACTCGCCTGGAGGTCGCGCAGGAAGTGAACCAAGATTACAGGTTGTAGGTTGGACGGGGTACACGAGTGGCGGGCGGAGAGCCACACTCGCCTGGAGGTGGCGCAGCAAGTGAACCAAGATTACAGGTTGTAGGTTGGACGGGGTACACGAGTGGAGGGCGGAGAGCCTCACTCGCCTGGAGGTCGCGCAGCAAGTGAACCAAGATTACAGGTTGTAGGTTGGACGGGGTACACGAGTGGAGGGCGGAGAGCCACACTCGCCTGGAGGTCGCGCAGGAAGTGAACCAAGATTACAGGTTGTAGGTTGGACGGGGTACACGAGTAGAGGGCGGAGAGCCTCACTCGCCTGGAGGTCGCGCAGGAAGTGAACCAAGATTACAGGTTGTAGGTTGGACGGGGTACACGAGTGGCGGGCGGAGAGCCACACTCGCCTGCAGGTCGCGCAGGAAGTGAACCAAGATTACAGGTTGTAGGTTGGACGGGGTACACGAGTGGAGGGCGGAGAGCCTCACTCGCCTGGAGGTCGCGCAGCAAGTGAACCAAGATTACAGGTTGTAGGTTGGACGGGGTACACGAGTGGAGGGCGGAGAGCCACACTCGCCTGGAGGTCGCGTAGGAAGTGAACCAAGATTACAGGTTGTAGGTTGGACGGGGTACACGAGTGGAGGGCGGAGAGCCACACTCGCCTGGAGGTCGCGCAGGAAGTGAACCAAGATTACAGGTTGTAGGTTGGACGGGGTACACGAGTGGCGGGCGGAGAGCCACACTCGCCTGGAGGTCGCGCAGCAAGTGAACCAAGATTACAGGTTGTAGGTTGGACGGGGTACACGAATGGAGGGCGGAGAGCCTCACTCGCCTGGAGGTGGCGCAGGAAGTGAACCAAGATTACAGGTTGTAGGTTGGACGGGGTACACGAGTGGAGGGCGGAGAGCCACACTCGCCTGGAGGTCGCGCAGGAAGTGACCCAAGATTACAGGTTGTAGGTTGGACGGGGTACACGAGTGGAGGGCGGAGAGCCTCACTCGCCTGAAGATCGCGCAGGAAGTGAATCAAGATTACAGGTTGTAGGTTGGACGGAGTACACGAGTGGAGGGCGGAGAGCCACACTCGCCTGGAGGTCGCGCAGGAAGTGAACCAAGATTACAGGTTGTAGGTTGGACGGGGTACACGAGTGGAGGGCGGAGAGCCACACTCGCCTGGAGGTCGCGCAGGAAGTGAACCAAGATTACAGGTTGTAGGTTGGACGGGGTACACGAGTGGAGGGCGGAGAGCCTCACTCGCCTGGCGGTGGCGCAGGAAGTGAACCAAGATTACAGGTTGTAGGTTGGACGGGGTACACGAGTGGAGGGCGGGAGCCTCACTCGCCTGGAGGTCGCGCAGCAAGTGAACCAAGATTACAGGTTGTAGGTTGGACGGGGTACACGAGTGGAGGGCGGAGAGCCACACTCGCCTGGAGGTCGCGCAGGAAGTGAACCAAGATTACAGGTTGTAGGTTGGACGGGGTACACGAGTGGAGGGCGGAGAGCCACACTCGCCTGGAGGTCGCGCAGGAAGTGAACCAAGATTACAGGTTGTAGGTTGGACGGGGTACACGAGTGGAGGGCGGAGAGCCACACTCGCCTGGAGGTCGCGCAGGAAGTGAACCAAGATTACAGGTTGTAGGTTGGACGGGGTACACGAGTGGCGGGCGGAGAGCAACACTCGCTTGGGGGTGGCGCAGGAAGTGAACCAAGATTACAGGTTGTAGGTTGGACGGGGTACACGTGTGGAGGGCGGAGAGCCACACTCGCCTGGAGGTCGCGCAGGAAGTGAACCAAGATTACAGGTTGTAGGTTGGACGGGGTACACGAGTGGCGGGCGGAGAGCCACACTCGCCTGGAGGTGGCGCAGGAAGTGAACCAAGATTACAGGTTGTAGGTTGGACGGGGTACACGAGTGGCGGGCGGAGAGCCACACTCGCCTGGAGGTGGCGCAGGAAGTGAACCAAGATTACAGGTTGTAGGTTGGACGGGGTACACGAGTGGCGGGCGGAGAGCCTCACTCGCCTGGAGGTCGCGCAGGAAGTGAACCAAGATTACAGGTTGTAGGTTGGACGGGGTACACGAGTGGCGGGCGGAGAGCCACACTCGCCTGGAGGTCGCGCAGCAAGTGAACCAAGATTACAGGTTGTAGGTTGGACGGGGTACACGAGTGGAGGGCGGAGAGCCACACTCGCCTGGAGGTGGCGCAGGAAGTGAACCAAGATTACAGGTTGTAGGTTGGACGGGGTACACGAGTGGCGGGCGGAGAGCCACACTCGCCTGGAGGTGGCGCAGGAAGTGAACCAAGATTACAGGTTGTAGGTTGGACGGGGTACACGAGTGGCGGGCGGAGAGCCACACTCGCCTGGAGGTGGCGCAGGAAGTGAACCAAGATTACAGGTTGTAGGTTGGACGGGGTACACGAGTGGCGGGCGGAGAGCCACACTCGCCTGGAGGTGGCGCAGGAAGTGAACCAAGATTACAGGTTGTAGGTTGGACGGGGTACACGAGTGGCGGGCGGAGAGCCACACTCGCCTGGAGGTCGCGCAGCAAGTGAACCAAGATTACAGGTTGTAGGTTGGACGGGGTACACGAGTGGAGGGCGGAGAGCCACACTCGCCTGGAGGTGGCGCAGGAAGTGAACCAAGATTACAGGTTGTAGGTTGGACGGGGTACACGAGTGGCGGGCGGAGAGCCACACTCGCCTGGAGGTGGCGCAGGAAGTGAACCAAGATTACAGGTTGTAGGTTGGACGGGGTACACGAGTGGCGGGCGGAGAGCCACACTCGCCTGGAGGTGGCGCAGGAAGTGAACCAAGATTACAGGTTGTAGGTTGGACGGGGTACACGAGTGGAGGGCGGAGAGCCACACTCGCCTGGAGGTGGCGCAGGAAGTGAACCAAGATTACAGGTTGTAGGTTGGACGGGGTACACGAGTGGAGGGCGGAGAGCCACACTCGCCTGGAGGTCGCGCAGCAAGTGAACCAAGATTACAGGTTGTAGGTTGGACGGGGTACACGAGTGGAGGGCGGAGAGCCACACTCGCCTGGAGGTCGCGCAGGAAGTGAACCAAGATTACAAGTTGTAGGTTGGACGGGGTACACGAGTGGCGGGCGGAGAGCCACACTCGCCTGGAGGTCGCGCAGGAAGTGAATCAAGATTACAGGTTGTAGGTTGGACGGGGTACACGAGTGGAGGGCGGAGAGCCACACTCGCCTGGAGGTCGCGCAGGAAGTGAACCAAGATTACAGGTTGTAGGTTGGACGGGGTACACGAGTGGCGGGCGGAGAGCCACACTCGCCTGGAGGTCGCGCAGGAAGTGAACCAAGATTACAGGTTGTAGGTTGGACGGGGTACACGAGTGGAGGGCGGAGAGCCACACTCGCCTGGAGGTGGCGCAGGAAGTGAACCAAGATTACAGGTTGTAGGTTGGACGGGGTACACGAGTGGAGGGCGGAGAGCCACACTCGCCTGGAGGTCGCGCAGGAAGTGAACCAAGAATACAGGTTGTAGGTTAGACGGGGTACACGAGTGGAGGGCGAAGAGCCACACTCGCCTGGAGGTCGCGGAGGAAGTGAACCAAAATTACAGGTTGTAGGTTGGACGGGGTACACGAGTGGAAGGCGGAGAGCCACACTCGCCTGGAGCTCGCGCAGGAAGTGAACCAAGATGACAGGTTGTAGGTTGGACGGGGTAAACGAGTGGAGGGCGGAGAGCCACACTCGCCTGGAGGTCGCGCAGGAAGTGAACCAACATTACAGGTTGTAGGTTGGACGGGGTACACGAGTGGAGGGCGGAGAGCCACACTCGCCTGGAGGTCGCGCAGGAAGTGAACCAAGATTACAGGTTGTAGGTTGGACGGGGTACACGAGTGGAGGGCGGGGAGCCACACTCGCCTGGAGGTCGCGCAGGAAGTGAACCAAGATTACAGGTTGTAGGTTGGACGGGGTACACGAGTGGCGGGCGGAGAGCCACACTCGCGTGGAGGTGGCGCAGGAAGTGAACCAAGATTACAGGTTGTAGGTTGGACGGGGTACACGAGTGGCGGGCGGAGAGCCACACTCGCCTGGAGGTGGCGCAGGAAGTGAACCAAGATTACAGGTTGTAGGTTGGACGGGGTACACGAGTGGAGGGCGGAGAGCCACACTCGCCTGGAGGTCGCGCAGGAAGTGAACCAAGATTACAGGTTGTAGGTTGGACGGGGTACACGAGTGGAGGGCGGAGAGCCACACTCGCCTGGAGGTCGCGCAGGAAGTGAACCAAGATTACAGGTTGTAGGTTGGACGGGGTACACGAGTGGAGGGCGGAGAGCCTCACTCGCATGGAGGTCGCGCAGGAGTGAACGAAGATTACAGGTTGTAGGTTGGACGGGGTACACGAGTGGAGGGCGGAGAGCCACACTCGCCTGGAGGTGGCGCAGGAAGTGAACCAAGATTACAGGTTGTAGGTTGGACGGGGCACACGAGTGGAGGGCGGAGAGCCACACTCGCCTGGAGGTCGCGCAGGAAGTGAACCAAGATTACAGGTTGTAGGTTGGACGGGGTACACGAGTGGAGGGCGGAGAGCCACACTCACCTGGAGGTCGCGCAGCAAGTGAACCAAGATCACAGGTTGTAGGTTGGACGGGGTACACAAGTGGAGGGCGGAGAGCCACACTCGCCTGGAGGTCGCGCAGGAAGCGAACCAAGATTACAGGTTGTAGGTTGGACGGGGTACACGAGTGGAGGGCGGAGAGCCTCACTCGCCTGGAGGTCGCGCAGCAAGTGAACCAAGATTACAGGTTGTAGGTTGGACGGGGTACACGAGTGGAGGGCGGAGAGCCACACTCGCCTGGAGGTGGCGCAGGAAGTGAACCAAGATTACAGGTTGTAGGTTGGACGGGGTACACGAGTGGAGGGCGGAGAGCCACACTCACCTGGAGGTCGCGCAGGAAGTGAACCAAGATTACAGGTTGTAGGTTGGACGGGGTACACGAGTGGAGGGCGGAGAGCCACACTCGCCTGGAGGTGGCGCAGGAAGTGAATCAAGATTACAGGTTGTAGGTTGGACGGGGTACACGAGTGGAGGGCGGAGAGCCACACTCGCCTGGAGGTGGCGCAGGAAGTGAACCAAGATTACAGGTTGTAGGTTGGACGGGGTACACGAGTGGCGGGCGGAGCCTCACTCGACTGGAGGTCGCGCAGCAAGTGAACCAAGATTACAGGTTGTAGGTTGGACGGGGTACACGAGTGGAGGGCGGAGAGCCACACTCGCCTGGAGGTCGCGCAGGAAGTGACCCAAGATTACAGGTTGTAGGTTGGACGGGGTACACGAGTGGAGGGCGGAGAGCCTCACTCGCCTGAAGATCGCGCAGGAAGTGAATCAAGATTACAGGTTGTAGGTTGGACGGAGTACACGAGTGGAGGGCGGAGAGCCACACTCGCCTGGAGGTCGCGCAGGAAGTGAACCAAGATTACAGGTTGTAGGTTGGACGGGGTACACGAGTGGAGGGCGGAGAGCCACACTCGCCTGGAGGTCGCGCAGGAAGTGAACCAAGATTACAGGTTGTAGGTTGGACGGGGTACACGAGTGGAGGGCGGAGAGCCTCACTCGCCTGGCGGTGGCGCAGGAAGTGAACCAAGATTACAGGTTGTAGGTTGGACGGGGTACACGAGTGGAGGGCGGGAGCCTCACTCGCCTGGAGGTCGCGCAGCAAGTGAACCAAGATTACAGGTTGTAGGTTGGACGGGGTACACGAGTGGAGGGCGGAGAGCCACACTCGCCTGGAGGTCGCGCAGGAAGTGAACCAAGATTACAGGTTGTAGGTTGGACGGGGTACACGAGTGGAGGGCGGAGAGCCACACTCGCCTGGAGGTCGCGCAGGAAGTGAACCAAGATTACAGGTTGTAGGTTGGACGGGGTACACGAGTGGAGGGCGGAGAGCCACACTCGCCTGGAGGTCGCGCAGGAAGTGAACCAAGATTACAGGTTGTAGGTTGGACGGGGTACACGAGTGGCGGGCGGAGAGCAACACTCGCTTGGGGGTGGCGCAGGAAGTGAACCAAGATTACAGGTTGTAGGTTGGACGGGGTACACGTGTGGAGGGCGGAGAGCCACACTCGCCTGGAGGTCGCGCAGGAAGTGAACCAAGATTACAGGTTGTAGGTTGGACGGGGTACACGAGTGGCGGGCGGAGAGCCACACTCGCCTGGAGGTGGCGCAGGAAGTGAACCAAGATTACAGGTTGTAGGTTGGACGGGGTACACGAGTGGCGGGCGGAGAGCCACACTCGCCTGGAGGTGGCGCAGGAAGTGAACCAAGATTACAGGTTGTAGGTTGGACGGGGTACACGAGTGGCGGGCGGAGAGCCTCACTCGCCTGGAGGTCGCGCAGGAAGTGAACCAAGATTACAGGTTGTAGGTTGGACGGGGTACACGAGTGGCGGGCGGAGAGCCACACTCGCCTGGAGGTCGCGCAGCAAGTGAACCAAGATTACAGGTTGTAGGTTGGACGGGGTACACGAGTGGAGGGCGGAGAGCCACACTCGCCTGGAGGTGGCGCAGGAAGTGAACCAAGATTACAGGTTGTAGGTTGGACGGGGTACACGAGTGGCGGGCGGAGAGCCACACTCGCCTGGAGGTGGCGCAGGAAGTGAACCAAGATTACAGGTTGTAGGTTGGACGGGGTACACGAGTGGCGGGCGGAGAGCCACACTCGCCTGGAGGTGGCGCAGGAAGTGAACCAAGATTACAGGTTGTAGGTTGGACGGGGTACACGAGTGGCGGGCGGAGAGCCACACTCGCCTGGAGGTGGCGCAGGAAGTGAACCAAGATTACAGGTTGTAGGTTGGACGGGGTACACGAGTGGCGGGCGGAGAGCCACACTCGCCTGGAGGTCGCGCAGCAAGTGAACCAAGATTACAGGTTGTAGGTTGGACGGGGTACACGAGTGGAGGGCGGAGAGCCACACTCGCCTGGAGGTGGCGCAGGAAGTGAACCAAGATTACAGGTTGTAGGTTGGACGGGGTACACGAGTGGCGGGCGGAGAGCCACACTCGCCTGGAGGTGGCGCAGGAAGTGAACCAAGATTACAGGTTGTAGGTTGGACGGGGTACACGAGTGGCGGGCGGAGAGCCACACTCGCCTGGAGGTGGCGCAGGAAGTGAACCAAGATTACAGGTTGTAGGTTGGACGGGGTACACGAGTGGAGGGCGGAGAGCCACACTCGCCTGGAGGTGGCGCAGGAAGTGAACCAAGATTACAGGTTGTAGGTTGGACGGGGTACACGAGTGGAGGGCGGAGAGCCACACTCGCCTGGAGGTCGCGCAGCAAGTGAACCAAGATTACAGGTTGTAGGTTGGACGGGGTACACGAGTGGAGGGCGGAGAGCCACACTCGCCTGGAGGTCGCGCAGGAAGTGAACCAAGATTACAAGTTGTAGGTTGGACGGGGTACACGAGTGGCGGGCGGAGAGCCACACTCGCCTGGAGGTCGCGCAGGAAGTGAATCAAGATTACAGGTTGTAGGTTGGACGGGGTACACGAGTGGAGGGCGGAGAGCCACACTCGCCTGGAGGTCGCGCAGGAAGTGAACCAAGATTACAGGTTGTAGGTTGGACGGGGTACACGAGTGGCGGGCGGAGAGCCACACTCGCCTGGAGGTCGCGCAGGAAGTGAACCAAGATTACAGGTTGTAGGTTGGACGGGGTACACGAGTGGAGGGCGGAGAGCCACACTCGCCTGGAGGTGGCGCAGGAAGTGAACCAAGATTACAGGTTGTAGGTTGGACGGGGTACACGAGTGGAGGGCGGAGAGCCACACTCGCCTGGAGGTCGCGCAGGAAGTGAACCAAGAATACAGGTTGTAGGTTAGACGGGGTACACGAGTGGAGGGCGAAGAGCCACACTCGCCTGGAGGTCGCGGAGGAAGTGAACCAAAATTACAGGTTGTAGGTTGGACGGGGTACACGAGTGGAAGGCGGAGAGCCACACTCGCCTGGAGCTCGCGCAGGAAGTGAACCAAGATGACAGGTTGTAGGTTGGACGGGGTAAACGAGTGGAGGGCGGAGAGCCACACTCGCCTGGAGGTCGCGCAGGAAGTGAACCAACATTACAGGTTGTAGGTTGGACGGGGTACACGAGTGGAGGGCGGAGAGCCACACTCGCCTGGAGGTCGCGCAGGAAGTGAACCAAGATTACAGGTTGTAGGTTGGACGGGGTACACGAGTGGAGGGCGGGGAGCCACACTCGCCTGGAGGTCGCGCAGGAAGTGAACCAAGATTACAGGTTGTAGGTTGGACGGGGTACACGAGTGGCGGGCGGAGAGCCACACTCGCGTGGAGGTGGCGCAGGAAGTGAACCAAGATTACAGGTTGTAGGTTGGACGGGGTACACGAGTGGCGGGCGGAGAGCCACACTCGCCTGGAGGTGGCGCAGGAAGTGAACCAAGATTACAGGTTGTAGGTTGGACGGGGTACACGAGTGGAGGGCGGAGAGCCACACTCGCCTGGAGGTCGCGCAGGAAGTGAACCAAGATTACAGGTTGTAGGTTGGACGGGGTACACGAGTGGAGGGCGGAGAGCCACACTCGCCTGGAGGTCGCGCAGGAAGTGAACCAAGATTACAGGTTGTAGGTTGGACGGGGTACACGAGTGGAGGGCGGAGAGCCTCACTCGCATGGAGGTCGCGCAGGAGTGAACGAAGATTACAGGTTGTAGGTTGGACGGGGTACACGAGTGGAGGGCGGAGAGCCACACTCGCCTGGAGGTGGCGCAGGAAGTGAACCAAGATTACAGGTTGTAGGTTGGACGGGGCACACGAGTGGAGGGCGGAGAGCCACACTCGCCTGGAGGTCGCGCAGGAAGTGAACCAAGATTACAGGTTGTAGGTTGGACGGGGTACACGAGTGGAGGGCGGAGAGCCACACTCACCTGGAGGTCGCGCAGCAAGTGAACCAAGATCACAGGTTGTAGGTTGGACGGGGTACACAAGTGGAGGGCGGAGAGCCACACTCGCCTGGAGGTCGCGCAGGAAGCGAACCAAGATTACAGGTTGTAGGTTGGACGGGGTACACGAGTGGAGGGCGGAGAGCCTCACTCGCCTGGAGGTCGCGCAGCAAGTGAACCAAGATTACAGGTTGTAGGTTGGACGGGGTACACGAGTGGAGGGCGGAGAGCCACACTCGCCTGGAGGTGGCGCAGGAAGTGAACCAAGATTACAGGTTGTAGGTTGGACGGGGTACACGAGTGGAGGGCGGAGAGCCACACTCACCTGGAGGTCGCGCAGGAAGTGAACCAAGATTACAGGTTGTAGGTTGGACGGGGTACACGAGTGGAGGGCGGAGAGCCACACTCGCCTGGAGGTGGCGCAGGAAGTGAATCAAGATTACAGGTTGTAGGTTGGACGGGGTACACGAGTGGAGGGCGGAGAGCCACACTCGCCTGGAGGTGGCGCAGGAAGTGAACCAAGATTACAGGTTGTAGGTTGGACGGGGTACACGAGTGGCGGGCGGAGCCTCACTCGACTGGAGGTCGCGCAGCAAGTGAACCAAGATTACAGGTTGTAGGTTGGACGGGGTACACGAGTGGAGGGCGGAGAGCCACACTCGCCTGGAGGTCGCGCAGGAAGTGAACCAAGATTACAGGTTGTAGGTTGGACGGGGTACACGAGTGGAGGGCGGAGAGCCACACTCGCCTGGAGGTGGCGCAGGAAGTGAACCAAGATTACAGGTTGTAGGTTGGACGGGGTGCACGAGTGGCGGGCGGAGAGCCTCACTCGCCTGGAGGTGGCGCAGGAAGTGAACCAAGATTACAGGTTGTAGGTTGGACGGGGTACACGAGTGGAGGGCGGAGAGCCTCACTCGCCTGGAGGTCGCGCAGCAAGTGAACCAAGATTACAGGTTGTAGGTTGGACGGGGTACACGAGTGGAGGGCGGAGAGCCACACTCGCCTGGAGGTGGCGCAGGAAGTGAATCAAGATTACAGGTTGTAGGTTGGACGGGGTACACGAGTGGAGGGCGGAGAGCCACACTCGCCTGGAGGTGGCGCAGGAAGTGAACCAAGATTACAGGTTGTAGGTTGGACGGGGTACACGAGTGGCGGGCGGAGAGCCTCACTCGCCTGGAGGTGGCGCAGGAAGTGAACCAAGATTACAGGTTGTAGGTTGGACGGGGTACACGAGTGGAGGGCGGAGAGCCACACTCGCCTGGAGGTCGCGCAGCAAGTGAACCAAGATTACAGGTTGTAGGTTGGACGGGGTACACGAGTGGAGGGCGGAGAGCCACACTCGCCTGGAGGTCGCGCAGGAAGTGAACCAAGATTACAGGTTGTAGGTTGGACGGGGTACACGAGTGGAGGGCGGAGAGCCACACTCGCCTGGAGGTCGCGCAGGAAGTGAACCAAGATTACAGGTTGTAGGTTGGACGGGGTACACGAGTGGAGGGCGGAGAGCCACACTCGCCTGGAGGTGGCGCAGGAAGTGAACCAAGATTACAGGTTGTAGGTTGGACGGGGTACACGAGTGGCGGGCGGAGAGCCACACTCGCCTGGAGGTCGCGCAGGAAGTGAACCAAGATTACAGGTTGTAGGTTGGACGGGGTACACGAGTGGCGGGCGGAGAGCCACACTCGCCTGGAGGTGGCGCAGCAAGTGAACCAAGATTACAGGTTGTAGGTTGGACGGGGTACACGAGTGGAGGGCGGAGAGCCTCACTCGCCTGGAGGTCGCGCAGCAAGTGAACCAAGATTACAGGTTGTAGGTTGGACGGGGTACACGAGTGGAGGGCGGAGAGCCACACTCGCCTGGAGGTCGCGCAGGAAGTGAACCAAGATTACAGGTTGTAGGTTGGACGGGGTACACGAGTAGAGGGCGGAGAGCCTCACTCGCCTGGAGGTCGCGCAGGAAGTGAACCAAGATTACAGGTTGTAGGTTGGACGGGGTACACGAGTGGCGGGCGGAGAGCCACACTCGCCTGCAGGTCGCGCAGGAAGTGAACCAAGATTACAGGTTGTAGGTTGGACGGGGTACACGAGTGGAGGGCGGAGAGCCTCACTCGCCTGGAGGTCGCGCAGCAAGTGAACCAAGATTACAGGTTGTAGGTTGGACGGGGTACACGAGTGGAGGGCGGAGAGCCACACTCGCCTGGAGGTCGCGTAGGAAGTGAACCAAGATTACAGGTTGTAGGTTGGACGGGGTACACGAGTGGAGGGCGGAGAGCCACACTCGCCTGGAGGTCGCGCAGGAAGTGAACCAAGATTACAGGTTGTAGGTTGGACGGGGTACACGAGTGGCGGGCGGAGAGCCACACTCGCCTGGAGGTCGCGCAGCAAGTGAACCAAGATTACAGGTTGTAGGTTGGACGGGGTACACGAATGGAGGGCGGAGAGCCTCACTCGCCTGGAGGTGGCGCAGGAAGTGAACCAAGATTACAGGTTGTAGGTTGGACGGGGTACACGAGTGGAGGGCGGAGAGCCACACTCGCCTGGAGGTCGCGCAGGAAGTGACCCAAGATTACAGGTTGTAGGTTGGACGGGGTACACGAGTGGAGGGCGGAGAGCCTCACTCGCCTGAAGATCGCGCAGGAAGTGAATCAAGATTACAGGTTGTAGGTTGGACGGAGTACACGAGTGGAGGGCGGAGAGCCACACTCGCCTGGAGGTCGCGCAGGAAGTGAACCAAGATTACAGGTTGTAGGTTGGACGGGGTACACGAGTGGAGGGCGGAGAGCCACACTCGCCTGGAGGTCGCGCAGGAAGTGAACCAAGATTACAGGTTGTAGGTTGGACGGGGTACACGAGTGGAGGGCGGAGAGCCTCACTCGCCTGGCGGTGGCGCAGGAAGTGAACCAAGATTACAGGTTGTAGGTTGGACGGGGTACACGAGTGGAGGGCGGGAGCCTCACTCGCCTGGAGGTCGCGCAGCAAGTGAACCAAGATTACAGGTTGTAGGTTGGACGGGGTACACGAGTGGAGGGCGGAGAGCCACACTCGCCTGGAGGTCGCGCAGGAAGTGAACCAAGATTACAGGTTGTAGGTTGGACGGGGTACACGAGTGGAGGGCGGAGAGCCACACTCGCCTGGAGGTCGCGCAGGAAGTGAACCAAGATTACAGGTTGTAGGTTGGACGGGGTACACGAGTGGAGGGCGGAGAGCCACACTCGCCTGGAGGTCGCGCAGGAAGTGAACCAAGATTACAGGTTGTAGGTTGGACGGGGTACACGAGTGGCGGGCGGAGAGCAACACTCGCTTGGGGGTGGCGCAGGAAGTGAACCAAGATTACAGGTTGTAGGTTGGACGGGGTACACGTGTGGAGGGCGGAGAGCCACACTCGCCTGGAGGTCGCGCAGGAAGTGAACCAAGATTACAGGTTGTAGGTTGGACGGGGTACACGAGTGGCGGGCGGAGAGCCACACTCGCCTGGAGGTGGCGCAGGAAGTGAACCAAGATTACAGGTTGTAGGTTGGACGGGGTACACGAGTGGCGGGCGGAGAGCCACACTCGCCTGGAGGTGGCGCAGGAAGTGAACCAAGATTACAGGTTGTAGGTTGGACGGGGTACACGAGTGGCGGGCGGAGAGCCTCACTCGCCTGGAGGTCGCGCAGGAAGTGAACCAAGATTACAGGTTGTAGGTTGGACGGGGTACACGAGTGGCGGGCGGAGAGCCACACTCGCCTGGAGGTCGCGCAGCAAGTGAACCAAGATTACAGGTTGTAGGTTGGACGGGGTACACGAGTGGAGGGCGGAGAGCCACACTCGCCTGGAGGTGGCGCAGGAAGTGAACCAAGATTACAGGTTGTAGGTTGGACGGGGTACACGAGTGGCGGGCGGAGAGCCACACTCGCCTGGAGGTGGCGCAGGAAGTGAACCAAGATTACAGGTTGTAGGTTGGACGGGGTACACGAGTGGCGGGCGGAGAGCCACACTCGCCTGGAGGTGGCGCAGGAAGTGAACCAAGATTACAGGTTGTAGGTTGGACGGGGTACACGAGTGGCGGGCGGAGAGCCACACTCGCCTGGAGGTGGCGCAGGAAGTGAACCAAGATTACAGGTTGTAGGTTGGACGGGGTACACGAGTGGCGGGCGGAGAGCCACACTCGCCTGGAGGTCGCGCAGCAAGTGAACCAAGATTACAGGTTGTAGGTTGGACGGGGTACACGAGTGGAGGGCGGAGAGCCACACTCGCCTGGAGGTGGCGCAGGAAGTGAACCAAGATTACAGGTTGTAGGTTGGACGGGGTACACGAGTGGCGGGCGGAGAGCCACACTCGCCTGGAGGTGGCGCAGGAAGTGAACCAAGATTACAGGTTGTAGGTTGGACGGGGTACACGAGTGGCGGGCGGAGAGCCACACTCGCCTGGAGGTGGCGCAGGAAGTGAACCAAGATTACAGGTTGTAGGTTGGACGGGGTACACGAGTGGAGGGCGGAGAGCCACACTCGCCTGGAGGTGGCGCAGGAAGTGAACCAAGATTACAGGTTGTAGGTTGGACGGGGTACACGAGTGGAGGGCGGAGAGCCACACTCGCCTGGAGGTCGCGCAGCAAGTGAACCAAGATTACAGGTTGTAGGTTGGACGGGGTACACGAGTGGAGGGCGGAGAGCCACACTCGCCTGGAGGTCGCGCAGGAAGTGAACCAAGATTACAAGTTGTAGGTTGGACGGGGTACACGAGTGGCGGGCGGAGAGCCACACTCGCCTGGAGGTCGCGCAGGAAGTGAATCAAGATTACAGGTTGTAGGTTGGACGGGGTACACGAGTGGAGGGCGGAGAGCCACACTCGCCTGGAGGTCGCGCAGGAAGTGAACCAAGATTACAGGTTGTAGGTTGGACGGGGTACACGAGTGGCGGGCGGAGAGCCACACTCGCCTGGAGGTCGCGCAGGAAGTGAACCAAGATTACAGGTTGTAGGTTGGACGGGGTACACGAGTGGAGGGCGGAGAGCCACACTCGCCTGGAGGTGGCGCAGGAAGTGAACCAAGATTACAGGTTGTAGGTTGGACGGGGTACACGAGTGGAGGGCGGAGAGCCACACTCGCCTGGAGGTCGCGCAGGAAGTGAACCAAGAATACAGGTTGTAGGTTAGACGGGGTACACGAGTGGAGGGCGAAGAGCCACACTCGCCTGGAGGTCGCGGAGGAAGTGAACCAAAATTACAGGTTGTAGGTTGGACGGGGTACACGAGTGGAAGGCGGAGAGCCACACTCGCCTGGAGCTCGCGCAGGAAGTGAACCAAGATGACAGGTTGTAGGTTGGACGGGGTAAACGAGTGGAGGGCGGAGAGCCACACTCGCCTGGAGGTCGCGCAGGAAGTGAACCAACATTACAGGTTGTAGGTTGGACGGGGTACACGAGTGGAGGGCGGAGAGCCACACTCGCCTGGAGGTCGCGCAGGAAGTGAACCAAGATTACAGGTTGTAGGTTGGACGGGGTACACGAGTGGAGGGCGGGGAGCCACACTCGCCTGGAGGTCGCGCAGGAAGTGAACCAAGATTACAGGTTGTAGGTTGGACGGGGTACACGAGTGGCGGGCGGAGAGCCACACTCGCGTGGAGGTGGCGCAGGAAGTGAACCAAGATTACAGGTTGTAGGTTGGACGGGGTACACGAGTGGCGGGCGGAGAGCCACACTCGCCTGGAGGTGGCGCAGGAAGTGAACCAAGATTACAGGTTGTAGGTTGGACGGGGTACACGAGTGGAGGGCGGAGAGCCACACTCGCCTGGAGGTCGCGCAGGAAGTGAACCAAGATTACAGGTTGTAGGTTGGACGGGGTACACGAGTGGAGGGCGGAGAGCCACACTCGCCTGGAGGTCGCGCAGGAAGTGAACCAAGATTACAGGTTGTAGGTTGGACGGGGTACACGAGTGGAGGGCGGAGAGCCTCACTCGCATGGAGGTCGCGCAGGAGTGAACGAAGATTACAGGTTGTAGGTTGGACGGGGTACACGAGTGGAGGGCGGAGAGCCACACTCGCCTGGAGGTGGCGCAGGAAGTGAACCAAGATTACAGGTTGTAGGTTGGACGGGGCACACGAGTGGAGGGCGGAGAGCCACACTCGCCTGGAGGTCGCGCAGGAAGTGAACCAAGATTACAGGTTGTAGGTTGGACGGGGTACACGAGTGGAGGGCGGAGAGCCACACTCACCTGGAGGTCGCGCAGCAAGTGAACCAAGATCACAGGTTGTAGGTTGGACGGGGTACACAAGTGGAGGGCGGAGAGCCACACTCGCCTGGAGGTCGCGCAGGAAGCGAACCAAGATTACAGGTTGTAGGTTGGACGGGGTACACGAGTGGAGGGCGGAGAGCCTCACTCGCCTGGAGGTCGCGCAGCAAGTGAACCAAGATTACAGGTTGTAGGTTGGACGGGGTACACGAGTGGAGGGCGGAGAGCCACACTCGCCTGGAGGTGGCGCAGGAAGTGAACCAAGATTACAGGTTGTAGGTTGGACGGGGTACACGAGTGGAGGGCGGAGAGCCACACTCACCTGGAGGTCGCGCAGGAAGTGAACCAAGATTACAGGTTGTAGGTTGGACGGGGTACACGAGTGGAGGGCGGAGAGCCACACTCGCCTGGAGGTGGCGCAGGAAGTGAATCAAGATTACAGGTTGTAGGTTGGACGGGGTACACGAGTGGAGGGCGGAGAGCCACACTCGCCTGGAGGTGGCGCAGGAAGTGAACCAAGATTACAGGTTGTAGGTTGGACGGGGTACACGAGTGGCGGGCGGAGAGCCTCACTCGACTGGAGGTCGCGCAGCAAGTGAACCAAGATTACAGGTTGTAGGTTGGACGGGGTACACGAGTGGAGGGCGGAGAGCCACACTCGCCTGGAGGTCGCGCAGGAAGTGAACCAAGATTACAGGTTGTAGGTTGGACGGGGTACACGAGTGGAGGGCGGAGAGCCACACTCGCCTGGAGGTGGCGCAGGAAGTGAACCAAGATTACAGGTTGTAGGTTGGACGGGGTGCACGAGTGGCGGGCGGAGAGCCTCACTCGCCTGGAGGTGGCGCAGGAAGTGAACCAAGATTACAGGTTGTAGGTTGGACGGGGTACACGAGTGGAGGGCGGAGAGCCACACTCGCCTGGAGGTCGCGCAGCAAGTGAACCAAGATTACAGGTTGTAGGTTGGACGGGGTACACGAGTGGAGGGCGGAGAGCCACACTCGCCTGGAGGTCGCGCAGGAAGTGAACCAAGATTACAGGTTGTAGGTTGGACGGGGTACACGAGTGGAGGGCGGAGAGCCACACTCGCCTGGAGGTCGCGCAGGAAGTGAACCAAGATTACAGGTTGTAGGTTGGACGGGGTACACGAGTGGAGGGCGGAGAGCCACACTCGCCTGGAGGTGGCGCAGGAAGTGAACCAAGATTACAGGTTGTAGGTTGGACGGGGTACACGAGTGGCGGGCGGAGAGCCACACTCGCCTGGAGGTCGCGCAGCAAGTGAACCAAGATTACAGGTTGTAGGTTGGACGGGGTACACGAGTGGCGGGCGGAGAGCCACACTCGCCTGGAGGTGGCGCAGCAAGTGAACCAAGATTACAGGTTGTAGGTTGGACGGGGTACACGAGTGGAGGGCGGAGAGCCTCACTCGCCTGGAGGTCGCGCAGCAAGTGAACCAAGATTACAGGTTGTAGGTTGGACGGGGTACACGAGTGGAGGGCGGAGAGCCACACTCGCCTGGAGGTCGCGCAGGAAGTGAACCAAGATTACAGGTTGTAGGTTGGACGGGGTACACGAGTAGAGGGCGGAGAGCCTCACTCGCCTGGAGGTCGCGCAGGAAGTGAACCAAGATTACAGGTTGTAGGTTGGACGGGGTACACGAGTGGCGGGCGGAGAGCCACACTCGCCTGCAGGTCGCGCAGGAAGTGAACCAAGATTACAGGTTGTAGGTTGGACGGGGTACACGAGTGGAGGGCGGAGAGCCTCACTCGCCTGGAGGTCGCGCAGCAAGTGAACCAAGATTACAGGTTGTAGGTTGGACGGGGTACACGAGTGGCGGGCGGAGAGCCTCACTCGCCTGGAGGTCGCGCAGGAAGTGAACCAAGATTACAGGTTGTAGGTTGGACGGGGTACACGAGTGGAGGGCGGAGAGCCTCACTCGCCTGGAGGTCGCGCAGGAAGTGAACCAAGATTACAGGTTGTAGGTTGGACGGGGTACACGAGTGGAGGGCGGAGAGCCACACTCGCCGGGAGGTGGCGCAGGAAGTGAACCAAGATTACAGGTTGTAGGCTGGACGGGGTACACGAGTGGAGGGCGGAGAGCCACACTCGCCTGGAGGTGGCGCAGGAAGTGAACCAAGATTACAGGTTGTAGGTTGGACGGGGTACACGAGTGGAGGGCGGAGAGCCACACTCGCCTGGAGGTCGCGCAGCAAGTGAACCAAGATTACAGGTTGTAGGTTGGACGGGGTACACGAGTGGAGGGCGGAGAGCCACACTCGCCTGGAGGTCGCGCAGGAAGTGAACCAAGATTACAGGTTGCAGGTTGGACGGGGTACACGAGTGGAGGGCAGAGAGCCACACTCGCCTGGAGGTGGCGCAGGAAGTGAACCAAGATTACAGGTTGTAGGTTGGACGGGGTAGACGAGTGGAGGGCGGAGAGCCACACTCGCCTGGAGGTGGCGCAGGAAGTGAACCAATATTACAGGTTGTAGGTTGGACGGAGTACACGAGTGGAGGGCGGAGAGCCACACTCGCCTGGAGGTGGCGCAGGAAGTGAACCAAGATTACAGGTTGTAGGTTGGACGGGGTACACGAGTGGAGGGCGGAGAGCCACACTCGCCTGGAGGTCGCGCAGGAAGTGAACCAAGATTACAGGTTGTAGGTTGGACGGGGTACACGAGTGGAGGGCGGAGAGCCACACTCGCCTGGAGGTCGCGCAGCAAGTGAACCAAGATTACAGGTTGTAGGTTGGACGGGGTACACGAGTGGCGGGCGGAGAGCCACACTCGCCTGGAGGTGGCGCAGCAAGTGAACCAAGATTACAGGTTGTAGGTTGGACGGGGTACACGAGTGGAGGGCGGAGAGCCTCACTCGCCTGGAGGTCGCGCAGGAAGTGAACCAAGATTACAGGTTGTAGGTTGGACGGGGTACACGAGTGGCGGGCGGAGAGCCACACTCGCCTGGAGGTCGCGCAGGAAGTGAACCAAGATTACAGGTTGTAGGTTGGACGGGGTACACGAGTGGCGGGCGGAGAGCCACACTCGCCTGGAGGTGGCGCAGCAAGTGAACCAAGATTACAGGTTGTAGTTTGGACGGGGTACACGAGTGGAGGGCGGAGAGCCTCACTCGCCTGGAGGTCGCGCAGCAAGTGAACCAAGATTACAGGTTGTAGGTTGGACGGGGTACACGAGTGGCGGGCGGAGAGCCACACTCGCCTGGAGGTGGGGCAGCAAGTGAACCAAGATTACAGGTTGTAGGTTGGACGGGGTACACGAGTGGAGGGCGGAGAGCCTCACTCGCCTGGAGGTCGCGCAGCAAGTGAACCAAGATTACAGGTTGTAGGTTGGACGGGGTACACGAGTGGAGGGCGGTGAGCCTCACTCGCCTGGAGGTCGCGCAGGAAGTGAACCAAGATTACAGGTTGTAGGTTGGACGGGGTACACGAGTGGAGGGCGGAGAGCCACACTCGCCTGGAGGTGGCGCAGGAAGTGAACCAAGATTACAGGTTGTAGGCTGGACGGGGTACACGAGTGGAGGGCGGAGAGCCACACTCGCCTGGAGGTGGCGCAGGAAGTGAACCAAGATTACAGGTTGTAGATTGGACGGGGTACACGAGTGGAGGGCGGAGAGCCACACTCGCCTGGAGGTCGCGCAGCAAGTGAACCAAGATTACAGGTTGTAGGTTGGACGGGGTACACGAGTGGAGGGCGGAGAGCCACACTCGCCTGGAGGTCGCGCAGGAAGTGAACCAAGATTACAGGTTGTAGGTTGGACGGGGTACACGAGTGGAGGGCAGAGAGCCACACTCGCCTGGAGGTGGCGCAGGAAGTGAACCAAGATTACAGGTTGTAGGTTGGACGGGGTAGACGAGTGGAGGGCGGAGAGCCACACTCGCCTGGAGGTGGCGCAGGAAGTGAACCAATATTACAGGTTGTAGGTTGGACGGAGTACACGAGTGGAGGGCGGAGAGCCACACTCGCCTGGAGGTGGCGCAGGAAGTGAACCAAGATTACAGGTTGTAGGTTGGACGGGGTACACGAGTGGAGGGCGGAGAGCCACACTCGCCTGGAGGTCGCGCAGCAAGTGAACCAAGATTACAGGTTGTAGGTTGGACGGGGTACACGAGTGGAGGGCAGAGAGCCACACTCGCCTGGAGGTGGCGCAGCAAGTGAACCAAGATTACAGGTTGTAGGTTGGACGGGGTACACGAGTGGAGGGCGGAGAGCCTCACTCGCCTGGAGGTCGCGCAGGAAGTGAACCAAGATTACAGGTTGTAGGTTGGACGGGGTAGACGAGTGGAGGGCGGAGAGCCACACTCGCCTGGAGGTGGCGCAGGAAGTGAACCAATATTACAGGTTGTAGGTTGGACGGAGTACACGAGTGGAGGGCGGAGAGCCACACTCGCCTGGAGGTGGCGCAGGAAGTGAACCAAGATTACAGGTTGTAGGTTGGACGGGGTACACGAGTGGAGGGCGGAGAGCCACACTCGCCTGGAGGTCGCGCAGCAAGTGAACCAAGATTACAGGTTGTAGGTTGGACGGGGTACACGAGTGGAGGGCAGAGAGCCACACTCGCCTGGAGGTGGCGCAGCAAGTGAACCAAGATTACAGGTTGTAGGTTGGACGGGGTACACGAGTGGAGGGCGGAGAGCCTCACTCGCCTGGAGGTCGCGCAGGAAGTGAACCAAGATTACAGGTTGTAGGTTGGACGGGGTACACGAGTGGCGGGCGGAGAGCCACACTCGCCTGGAGGTGGCGCAGGAAGTGAACCAAGATTACAGGTTGTATGTTGGACGGGGTACACGAGTGGCGGGCGGAGAGCCACACTCGCCTGGAGGTGGCGCAGCAAGTGAACCAAGATTACAGGTTGTAGGTTGGACGGGGTACACCAGTGGAGGGCGGAGAGCCTCACTCGCCTGGAGGTCGCGCAGGAAGTGAACCAAGATTACAGGTTGTAGGTTGGACGGGGTACACGAGTGGCGGGCGGAGAGCCACACTCGCCTGGAGGTGGGGCAGCAAGTGAACCAAGATTACAGGTTGTAGGTTGAACGGGGTACACGAGTGGAGGGCGGAGAGCCTCACTCGCCTGGAGGTCGCGCAGCAAGTGAACCAAGATTACAGGTTGTAGGTTGGACGGGGTACACGAGTGGAGGGCGGTGAGCCTCACTCGCCTGGAGGTCGCGCAGGAAGTGAACCAAGATTACAGGTTGTAGGTTGGACGGGGTACACGAGTGGAGGGCGGAGAGCCACACTCGCCTGGAGGTGGCGCAGGAAGTGAACCAAGATTACAGGTTGTAGGCTGGACGGGGTACACGAGTGGAGGGCGGAGAGCCACACTCGCCTGGAGGTGGCGCAGGAAGTGAACCAAGATTACAGGTTGTAGGTTGGACGGGGTACACGAGTGGAGGGCGGAGAGCCACACTCGCCTGGAGGTCGCGCAGCAAGTGAACCAAGATTACAGGTTGTAGGTTGGACGGGGTACACGAGTGGAGGGCGGAGAGCCACACTCGCCTGGAGGTCGCGCAGGAAGTGAACCAAGATTACAGGTTGTAGGTTGGACGGGGTACACGAGTGGAGGGCAGAGAGCCACACTCGCCTGGAGGTGGCGCAGGAAGTGAACCAAGATTACAGGTTGTAGGTTGGACGGGGTAGACGAGTGGAGGGCGGAGAGCCACACTCGCCTGGAGGTGGCGCAGGAAGTGAACCAATATTACAGGTTGTAGGTTGGACGGAGTACACGAGCGGAGGGCGGAGAGCCACACTCGCCTGGAGGTGGCGCAGGAAGTGAACCAAGATTACAGGTTGTAGGTTGGACGGGGTACACGAGTGGAGGGCGGAGAGCCACACTCGCCTGGAGGTCGCGCAGCAAGTGAACCAAGATTACAGGTTGTAGGTTGGACGGGGTACACGAGTGGAGGGCGGAGAGCCACACTCGCCTGGAGGTCGCGCAGGAAGTGAACCAAGATTACAGGTTGTAGGTTGGACGGGGTACACGAGTGGAGGGCAGAGAGCCACACTCGCCTGGAGGTGGCGCAGCAAGTGAACCAAGATTACAGGTTGTAGGTTGGACGGGGTAGACGAGTGGAGGGCGGAGAGCCACACTCGCCTGGAGGTGGCGCAGGAAGTGAACCAAGATTACAGGTTGTAGGTTGGACGGGGTACACGAGTGGAGGGCGGAGAGCCACACTCGCCTGGAGGTCGCGCAGGAAGTGAACCAAGATTACAGGTTGTAGGTTGGACGGGGTACACGAGTGGAGGGCGGAGAGCCACACTCGCCTGGAGGTCGCGCAGCAAGTGAACCAAGATTACAGGTTGTAGGTTGGACGGGGTACACGAGTGGAGGGCGGAGAGCCACACTCGCCTGGAGGTCGCGCAGGAAGTGAACCAAGATTACAGGTTGTAGGTTGGACGGGGTACACGAGTGGAGGGCAGAGAGCCACACTCGCCTGGAGGTGGCGCAGCAAGTGAACCAAGATTACAGGTTGTAGGTTGGACGGGGTAGACGAGTGGAGGGCGGAGAGCCACACTCGCCTGGAGGTGGCGCAGGAAGTGAACCAAGATTACAGGTTGTAGGTTGGACGGGGTACACGAGTGGAGGGCGGAGAGCCACACTCGCCTGGAGGTCGCGCAGGAAGTGAACCAAGATTACAGGTTGTAGGTTGGACGGGGTACACGAGTGGAGGGCGGAGAGCCTCACTCGCCTGGAGGTCGCGCAGGAAGTGAACCAAGATTACAGGTTGTAGGTTGGACGGGGTACACGAGTGGCGGGCGGAGAGCCACACTCGCCTGGAGGTCGCGCAGGAAGTGAACCAAGATTACAGGTTGTAGGTTGGACGGGGTACACGAGTGGCGGGCGGAGAGCCACACTCGCCTGGAGGTGGCGCAGCAAGTGAACCAAGATTACAGGTTGTAGGTTGGACGGGGTACACGAGTGGAGGGCGGAGAGCCTCACTCGCCTGGAGGTCGCGCAGGAAGTGAACCAAGATTACAGGTTGTAGGTTGGACGGGGTACACGAGTGGCGGGCGGAGAGCCACACTCGCCTGGAGGTGGCGCAGCAAGTGAACCAAGATTACAGGTTGTAGGTTGGACGGGGTACACGAGTGGAGGGCGGAGAGCCTCACTCGCCTGGAGGTCGCGCAGGAAGTGAACCAAGATTACAGGTTGTAGGTTGGACGGGGTACACGAGTGGAGGGCGGAGAGCCACACTCGCCTGAAGTTCGCGCAGGAAGTGAACCAAGATTACAGGTTGTAGGTTGGACGGGGTACACGAGTGGCGGGCGGAGAGCCACACTCGCCTGGAGGTGGCGCAGGAAGTGAACCAAGATTACAGGTTGTAGGTTGGACGGGGTACACGAGTGGAGGGCGGAGAGCCTCACTCGCCTGGAGGTCGCGCAGGAAGTGAACCAAGATTACAGGTTGTAGGTTGGACGGGGTACACGAGTGGCGGGCGGAGAGCCACACTCGCCTGGAGGTCGCGCAGGAAGTGAACCAAGATTACAGGTTGTAGGTTGGACGGGGTACACGAGTGGAGGGCGGAGAGCCACACTCGCCTGGAGGTCGCGCAGGAAGTGAACGAAGATTACAGGTTGTAGGTTGGACGGGGTACACGAGTGGCGGGCGGAGAGCCACACTCGCCTGGAGGTGGCGCAGGAAGTGAACCAAGATTACAGGTTGTAGGTTGGACGGGGTACACGAGTGGAGGGCGGAGAGCCACACTCGCCTGGAGGTCGTGCAGGAAGTGAACCAAGATTACAGGTTGTAGGTTGGACGGGGTACACGAGTGGCGGGCGGAGAGCCACACTCGCCTGGAGGTGGCGCAGGAAGTGAACCAAGATTACAGGTTGTAGGTTGGACGGGGTACACGAGTGGAGGGCGGAGAGCCACACTCGCCTGGAGGTCGTGCAGGAAGTGAACCAAGATTACAGGTTGTAGGTTGGACGGGGTACACGAGTGGCGGGCGGAGAGCCACACTCGCCTGGAGGTCGCGCAGGAAGTGAACCAAGATTACAGGTTGTAGGGTGGACGGGGTACACGAGTGGCGGGCGGAAAGCCACACTCGCCTGGAGGTCGCGCAGGAAGTGAACCAAGATTACAGGTTGTAGGTTGGACGGGGTACACGAGTGGAGGGCGGAGAGCCACACTCGCCTGGAGGTCGTGCAGGAAGTGAACCAAGATTACAGGTTGTAGGTTGGACGGGGTACACGAGTGGAGGGCGGAGAGCCACACTCGCCTGGAGGTCGCGCAGGAAGTGAACCAAGATTACAGGTTGTAGGTTGGACGGGGTACACGAGTGGCGGGCGGAGAGCCACACTCGCCTGGAGGTCGCGCAGGAAGTGAACCAAGATTACAGGTTGTAGGTTGGACGGGGTACACGAGTGGCGGGCGGAGTGCGTCACTTGCCTGGAGGTCGCGCAGGAAGTGAACCAAGATTACAGGTTGTAGGTTGGACGGGGTACACGAGTGGCGGGCGGAGAGCCACACTTGCCTGGAGGTCGCGCAGGAAGTGAACCAAGATTACAGGTTGTAGGTTGGACGGGGTACACGAGTGGCGGGCGGAGTGCGTCACTTGCCTGGAGGTCGCGCAGGAAGTGGGCCAAGATTACACGTTGTAGGTTGGACGGGGTACACGAGTGGAGGGCGGAGAGCCTCACTCGCCTGGAGGTCGTGCAGGAAGTGAACCAAGATTACAGGTTGTAGGTTGGACGGGGTACACGAGTGGCGGGCAGAGAGCCACACTCGCCTGGAGGTCGCGCAGGAAGTGAACCAAGATTACAGGTTGTAGGTTGGACGGGGTACACGAGTGGCGGGCGGAGTGCGTCACTTGCCTGGAGGTCGCGCAGGAAGTGAACCAAGATTACAGGTTGTAGGTTGGACGGGGTACACGAGTGGCGGGCGGAGAGCCACACTCGCCTGGAGGTCGCGCAGGAAGTGAACCAAGATTACAGGTTGTAGGTTGGACGGGGTACACGAGTGGCGGGCGGAGTGCGTCACTTGCCTGGAGGTCGCGCAGGAAGTGAACCAAGATTACAGGTTGTAGGTTGGACGGGGTACACGAGTGGCGGGCGGAGTGCGTCACTTGCCTGGAGGTCGCGCAGGAAGTGGGCCAAGATTACAGGTTGTAGGTTGGACGGGGTACACGAGTGGAGGGCGGAGAGCCTCACTCGCCTGGAGGTCGCGCAGGAAGTGAACCAAGATTACAGGTTGTAGGTTGGACGGGGTACACGAGTGGCGGGCGGAGTGCGTCACTTGCCTGGAGGTCGCGCAGGAAGTGGGCCAAGATTACAGGTTGTAGGTTGGACGGGGTACACGAGTGGAGGGCGGAGAGCCTCACTCGCCTGGAGGTCGTGCAGGAAGTGAACCAAGATTACAGGTTGTAGGTTGGACGGGGTACACGAGTGGCGGGCAGAGAGCCACACTCGCCTGGAGGTCGCGCAGGAAGTGAACCAAGATTACAGGTTGTAGGTTGGACGGGGTACACGAGTGGCGGGCGGAGTGCGTCACTTGCCTGGAGGTCGCGCAGGAAGTGAACCAAGATTACAGGTTGTAGGTTGGACGGGGTACACGCGTGGAGGGCGGAGAGCCACACTCGCCTGGAGGTCGCGCAGGAAGTGAACCAAGATTACAGGTTGTAGGTTGGACGGGGTACACGAGTGGCGGGCGGAGAGCCACACTCGCCTGGAGGTCGCGCAGGAAGTGAACCAAGATTACAGGTTGTAGGTTGGACGGGGTACACGAGTGGCGGGCGGAGAGCCACACTCGCCTGGAGGTCGCGCAGGAAGTGAACCAAGATTACAGGTTGTAGGTTGGACGGGGTACACGAGTGGCGGGCGGAGAGCCACACTCGCCTGGAGGTCGCGCAGGAAGTGAACCAAGATTACAGGTTGTAGGTTGGACGGGGTACACGAGTGGCGGGCGGAGAGCCACACTCGCCTGGAGGTCGCGCAGGAAGTGAACCAAGATTACAGGTTGTAGGTTGGACGGGGTACACGAGTGGCGGGCGGAGAGCCACACTCGCCTGGAGGTCGCGCAGGAAGTGAACCAAGATTACAGGTTGTAGGTTGGACGGGGTACACGAGTGGCGGGCGGAGAGCCACACTCGCCTGGAGGTCGCGCAGGAAGTGAACCAAGATTACAGGTTGTAGGTTGGACGGGGTACACGAGTGGAGGGCGGAGAGCCACACTCGCCTGGAGGTGGCGCAGGAAGTGAACCAAGATTACAGGTTGTAGGGTGGACGGGGTACACGAGTGGAGGGCGGAGTGCGTCACTTGCCTGGAGGTCGCGCAGGAAGTGAACCAAGATTACAGGTTGTAGGTTGGACGGGGTACACGAGTGGCGGGCGGAGTGCGTCACTTGCCTGGAGGTCGCGCAGGAAGTGAACCAAGATTACAGGTTGTAGGTTGGACGGGGTACACGAGTGGAGGGCGGAGAGCCACACTCGCCTGGAGGTCGCGCAGGAAGTGAACCAAGATTACAGGTTGTAGGGTGGACGGGGTACACGAGTGGCGGGCGGAGTGCGTCACTTGCCTGGAGGTCGCGCAGGAAGTGAACCAAGATTACAGGTTGTAGGGTGGACGGGGTACACGAGTGGCGGGCGGAGTGCGTCACTTGCCTGGAGGTCGCGCAGGAAGTGAACCAAGATTACAGGTTGTAGGTTGGACGGGGTACACGAGTGGCGGGCGGAGAGCCACACTCGCCTGGAGGTCGCGCAGGAAGTGAACCAAGATTACAGGTTGTAGGTTGGACGGGGTACACGAGTGGAGGGCGGAGAGCCACACTCGCCTGGAGGTGGCGCAGGAAGTGAACCAAGATTACAGGTTGTAGGGTGGACGGGGTACACGAGTGGCGGGCGGAGTGCGTCACTTGCCTGGAGGTCGCGCAGGAAGTGAACCAAGATTACAGGTTGTAGGTTGGACGGGGTACACGAGTGGAGGGCGGAGTGCGTCACTTGCCTGGAGGTCGCGCAGGAAGTGAACCAAGATTACAGGTTGTAGGTTGGACGGGGTACACGAGTGGCGGGCGGAGAGCCACACTCGCCTGGAGGTCGCGCAGGAAGTGAACCAAGATTACAGGTTGTAGGTTGGACGGGGTACACGAGTGGAGGGCGGAGAGCCACACTCGCCTGGAGGTGGCGCAGGAAGTGAACCAAGATTACAGGTTGTAGGGTGGACGGGGTACACGAGTGGCGGGCGGAGTGCGTCACTTGCCTGGAGGTCGCGCAGGAAGTGAACCAAGATTACAGGTTGTAGGTTGGACGGGGTACACGAGTGGAGGGCGGAGTGCGTCACTTGCCTGGAGGTCGCGCAGGAAGTGAACCAAGATTACAGGTTGTAGGTTGGACGGGGTACACGAGTGGCGGGCGGAGTGCGTCACTTGCCTGGAGGTCGCGCAGGAAGTGAACCAAGATTACAGGTTGTAGGTTGGACGGGGTACACGAGTGGAGGGCGGAGTGCGTCACTTGCCTGGAGGTGGCGCAGGAAGTGAACCAAGATTACAGGTTGTAGGTTGGACGGGGTACACGAGTGGCGGGCGGAGTGCGTCACTTGCCTGGAGGTCGCGCAGGAAGTGAACCAAGATTACAGGTTGTAGGTTGGACGGGGTACACGAGTGGAGGGCGGAGTGCGTCACTTGCCTGGAGGTGGCGCAGGAAGTGAACCAAGATTACAGGTTGTAGGTTGGACGGGGTACACGAGTGGAGGGCGGAGTGCGTCACTTGCCTGGAGGTGGCGCAGGAAGTGAACCAAGATTACAGGTTGTAGGTTGGACGGGGTACACGAGTGGCGGGCGGAGAGCCACACTCGCCTGGAGGTGGCGCAGGAAGTGAACCAAGATTACAGGTTGTAGGTTGGACGGGGTACACGAGTGGCGGGCGGAGAGCCACACTCGCCTGGAGGTGGCGCAGGAAGTGAACCAAGATTACAGGTTGTAGGGTGGACGGGGTACACGAGTGGCGGGCGGAGAGCCACACTCGCCTAGAGGTCGCGCAGGAAGTGAACCAAGATTACAGGTTGTAGGTTGGACGGGGTATACGAGTGGAGGGCGGAGAGCCACACTCGCCTGGAGGTCGCGCAGGAAGTGAACCAAGATTACAGGTTGTAGGTTGGACGGGGTACACGAGTGGCGGGCGGAGAGCCTCACTCGCCTGGAGGTGGCGCAGGAAGTGAACCAAGATTACAGGTTGTAGGTTGGACGGGGTACACGAGTGGCGGGCGGAGTGCGTCACTTGCCTGGAGGTCGCGCAGGAAGTGAACCAAGATTACAGGTTGTAGGTTGGACGGGGTACACGAGTGGCGGGCGGAGAGCCACACTCGCCTAGAGGTCGCGCAGGAAGTGAACCAAGATTACAGGTTGTAGGTTGGACGGGGTACACGAGTGGCGGGCGGAGTGCGTCACTTGCCTGGAGGTCGCGCAGGAAGTGGGCCACATAATGCTGTTGCAGCTTCTCATTAGCATAATTTATACACAATTGTTCCAGACTGTTGTCTTCGAAAGATTCGAATCCATAGATGTCCAGGATACCTACAAATAAAGCCTAGCATTAGACAGATCCACACCAGGCGTTTAGCCAAACAACGACTTCAAGGTGGTGCACAGCGTCAGAGTGACGACACGGAGCGGAGGAATGCAGAGGAACACAGGGCAGAGAAATAAGGGGAATACAGGGCAGAGAAACAAAGAGAGGAATACAGGGCAGAGAAACAACGAGAGGAACACAGGGCAGAGAAATAAGGGGAATACAGGGCTGAGAAACAAAGAGAGGAATACAGGACAGAGAAATAAGGGGAATACAGGGCAGGGAAACAACGAGAGGAACACAGGGCAGAGAAATAAGGGGAATACAGGGCAGAGAAACAAAGAGAGGAATACAGGACAGAGAAATAAGGGGAATACAGGGCAGAGAAACAAAGAGAGGAATACAGGGCAGAGAAATAAGGGGAATACAGGGCAGAGAAACAAAGAGAGGAACACAGGGCAGAGAAATAAGGGGAATACAGGGCAGAGAAACAAAGAGAGGAATACAGGGCAGAGAAATAAGGGGAATACAGGGCAGAGAAACAAAGAGAGGAACACAGGGCAGAGAAACAAAGAGAGGAACACAGGGCAGAGAAATAAGGGGAATACAGGGCAGAGAAACAAAGAGAGGAATACAGGGCAGAGAAATAAGGGGAATACAGGGCAGAGAAACAAAGAGAGGAACACAGGGCAGAGAAATAAGGGGAATACAGGGCAGAGAAACAAAGAGAGGAATACAGGGCAGAGAAATAAGGGGAATACAGGGCAGAGAAACAAAGAGAGGGACACAGGGCAGAGAAATAAGGGGAACACAGGGCAGAGAAACAAAGAGAGGAACACAGGGCAGAGAAATAAGGGGAATACAGGGCAGAGAAACAAAGAGAGGAATAGAGGGCAGAGAAATAAGGGGAATACAGGGCAGAGAAACAAAGAGGAATACAGGGCAGAGAAATAAGGGGAATACAGGGCAGACACAAAGAGAGGAATACAGGGCAGAGAAATAAGGGGAATACAGGGCAGACACAAAGAGAGGAATACAGGGCAGAGAAATAAGGGGAATACAGGGCAGACACAAAGAGAGGAATACAGGGCAGAGAAATAAGGGGAATACAGGGCAGACACAAAGAGAGGAATACAGGGCAGAGAAATAAGGGGAATACAGGGCAGAGAAACACAGAGAGGAATACAGGGCAGAGAAATAAGGGGAATACAGGGCAGAGAAACAAAGAGAGGAATACAGGGCAGAGAAATAAGGGGAATACAGGGCAGAGAAACAAAGAGAGGAATACAGGGCAGAGAAATAAGGGGAATACAGGGCAGAGAAACAATCAAAGGAATACAGGGCAGAGAAATAAGGGGAATACAGGGCAGAGAAACAAAGAGAGGAATACAGGGCAGAGAAATAAGGGGAATACAGGGCAGAGAAACAAAGAGAGGAATACAGGGCAGAGAAATAAGGGGAATACAGGGCAGAGAAACAAAGAGAGGAATACAGGGCAGAGAAATAAGGGGAATACAGGGCAGAGAAACAAAGAGAGGAATACAGGGCAGAGAAATTAGGGGAATACAGGGCAGAGAAACAAAGAGAGGAATACAGGGCAGAGAAATAAAGAGAGGAATACAGGGCAGAGAATTAAAGAGAAATACAGGGCAGAGAAACAAAGAGAGGAATACAGGACAGAGAAATAAGGGGAATACAGGGCAGAGAAACAAAGACAGGAATACAGGGCAGAGAAATAAAGAGAGGAACACAGGGCAGAGAAATAAAGAATACAATTGAAAATACAGGCAGGGTGATCACAGGGAAAGACAAATACATGAGTACAGAGAGTGAATACAGTTGCGCCTGTCACCCACCGATGGTCTTGATGGGGTCTTCGCACTCGATGCTCTCGTTTATTCTTTGCACGATCATGTTGAATAACCTGCAATAGTGACGTCAGAATTCACACGATGCCATAACAACGGACAATACCATAAGCACCCCCCCCCCTCTCGCCATGGGGTTTTGGTGAACATGGTACGCCTCTAGCACAGGGGCATATCTCGTCTGTTCTATAGTTCAGGCGGATTCCGATTATGACTTCATTTATGAATTAACTTTCTTACAAATCCCCCCCCACCCTCCCTGTACTGGGGCTAGAGGTAGACCTACCTGGTGTAGGGCAGTCTGACCAGACAGTCCCTGCCCCCCCCCCTCCCCCTCCCTGTACTGGGGCTAGGGGTAGACCTACCTGGTGTAGAGCAGTCTGACCAGACAGTCCCTGCCCCCCCCCCTCCCCCTCCCTGTACTAGGGCTAGGGGAAGACCTACCTGGTGTAGAGCAGTCTGACCAGACAGTCCCTGCCCGCCCCCCCCCCCCTTCCCTGTACTGGGGCTAGGGGTAGACCTACCTGGTGTAGAGCAGTCTGACCAGACAGTCCCTGCGCCCCCCCTCCCTGTACTGGGGCTAGGGGTAGACCTACCTGGTGTAGAGCAGTCTGACCAGACAGTCCCTGCCCCCCCCCCCCTCCCCCTCCCTGTACTGGGGCTAGTGGTAGACCTACCTGGTGTAGAGCAGTCTGACCAGACAGTCCCTGCCCCCCCACCCTTCCCTGTACTGGGGTTAGGGGTAGACCTACCTGGTGTAGAGCAGTCTGACCAGACAGTCCCTGCGCCCCCCCCCCCCCTCCCTGTACTGGGGCTAGTGGTAGACCTACCTTGCGTAGAGCAGTCTGACCAGACAGTCCCTGCCCCCCCTCCCCCTCCCTGTACTGGGGCTAGAGGTAGACCTACCTGGTGTAGAGCAGTCTGACCAGACAGTCCCTGCCCCCCCTCCCCCTCCCTGTACTGGGGCTAGGGGTAGACCTACCTGGTGTAGAGCAGTCTGACCAGACAGTCCCTGCCCCCCCTCCCCCTCCCTGTACTGGGGCTAGGGGTAGACCTACCTGGTGTAGAGCAGTCTGACCAGACAGTCCCTGCCCCCCCCCCCTCCCCCTCCCTGTACTGGGGCTAGGGGTAGACCTACCTGGTGTAGAGCAGTCTGACCAGACAGTCCCTGCCCCCCCCCCTCCCCCTCCCTGTACTAGGGCTAGGGGAAGACCTACCTGGTGTAGAGCAGTCTGACCAGACAGTCCCTGCCCGCCCCCCCCCCCTTCCCTGTACTGGGGCTAGGGGTAGACCTACCTGGTGTAGAGCAGTCTGACCAGACAGTCCCTGCGCCCCCCCTCCCTGTACTGGGGCTAGGGGTAGACCTACCTGGTGTAGAGCAGTCTGACCAGACAGTCCCTGCCCCCCCCCCCCTCCCCCTCCCTGTACTGGGGCTAGTGGTAGACCTACCTGGTGTAGAGCAGTCTGACCAGACAGTCCCTGCCCCCCCACCCTTCCCTGTACTGGGGTTAGGGGTAGACCTACCTGGTGTAGAGCAGTCTGACCAGACAGTCCCTGCGCCCCCCCCCCCCTCCCTGTACTGGGGCTAGTGGTAGACCTACCTTGCGTAGAGCAGTCTGACCAGACAGTCCCTGCGCCCCCCCTCCCTGTACTGGGGCTAGTGGTAGACCTACCTGGTGTAGAGCAGTCTGACCAGACAGTCCCTGCGCCCCCCCCCCCCCTCCCTGTACCGGGGCTAGGGGTAGACCTATCTGGTGTAGAGCAGTCTGACCAGACAGTCCCTGCGCCCCCCCCCTCCCTGTACTGGGGCTAGGGGTAGACCTACCTGGTGTAGAGCAGTCTGACCAGACAGTCCCTGCCCCCCCCCTCCCTGTATTGGGGCTAGGGGTAGACCTACCTGGTGTAGAGCAGTCTGACCAGATAGTCACTGCGCCCCTCCCCCCCTCCCTGTACTGGGGCTAGTGGTAGACCTACCTGGTGTAGAGCAGTCTGACCAGACAGTCCCTGCGCCCCCCCCCTCCCTCTACTGGGGCTAGTGGTAGACCTACCTGGTGTAGAGCAGTGTGACCAGACAGTCCCTGTGCCCCCCCCCCCCCCTCCCTGTACTGGGGCTAGTGGTAGACCTACCTGGTGTAGACCAGTCTGACCAGACAGTCCCTGCGCCCCTTCCCCCCTCCCTGTATTGGGGCTAGTGGTAGACCTACCTGGAGTAGAGCAGTCTGACCAGACAGTCCCTGCGGCCCTCCCCCACTCCCTGTATTGGGGCTAGTGGTAGACCTACCTGGTGTAGAGCAGTCTGACCAGACAGTCCCTGTGCCCCCCCCCCCTCCCTGTACTGGGGCTAGTGGTAGACCTACCTGGTGTAGACCAGTCTGACCAGACAGTCCCTGCGCCCCTTCCCCCCTCCCTGTATTGGGGCTAGTGGTAGACTTACCTGGAGTAGAGCAGTCTGACCAGACAGTCCCTGCGGCCCTCCCCCACTCCCTGTATTGGGGCTAGTGGCAGACCTACCTGGTGTAGAGCAGTCTGACCAGACAGACTCTGCGCCCCCCCCCCTCCCTGTATTGGGGCTAGGGGTAGACCTACCTGGTGTAGAGCAGTCTGACCAGACAGTCCCTGCGCCCCCTCTACCTGTACTGGGGCTAGGGGTAGACCTACCTGGTGTAGACCAGTCTGACCAGACAGTCCCTGCGCCCCTCCCCCCCTCCCTGTACTGGGGCTAGTGGTAGACCTACCTGGTGTAGAGCAGTCTGACCAGACAGTCCCTGCGCCCCTCCCCCCTCCCTGTATTGGGGCTAGTGGTAGACCTACCTGGAGTAGAGCAGTCTGACCAGACAGTCCCTGCGCCCCCCCCCCTCCCTGTATTGGGGCTAGGGGTAGACCTACCTGGTGTAGCGCAGTCTGACCAGACAGTACCTGCGCCCCCCCCCTCCCTGTACTGGGGATAGGGGTAGACCTACCTGGTATAGAGCAGTCTGACCAGACAGTCCCTGCGCCCCTCCCACCAGACAGTCCCTGCGGCCCGCCCCCCCCCCCCTCCCTGTACTGGGGCTAGGGGTAAACCTACCTGGTGTAGAGCAGTCTGACCAGACAGTCCCTGCGCACCCCCCCCCTCCCTGTACTGGGGCTAGGGGTAAACCTACCTGGTGTAGAGCAGTCTGACCAGACAGTCTCTGCGCACCCCCCCTCCCTGTACTGGGGCTAGGGGTAGACCTACCTGGTGTAGAGCAGTCTGACCAGACAGTCCCTGCGCCCCTCCCCCACTCCCTGTACTGGGGCTAGGGGTAAACCTAAATGGTGTAGAGCAGTCTGACCAGACAGTCCCTGCGCCCCCCCCCTCCCTGTATTGGGGCTAGGGGTAGACCTACCTGGTGTAGAGCAGTCTGACCAGACAGTCCCTGCGCCCCTCCCCCCTCCCTGTACTGGGGCTTGGGGTAGACCTACCTGGTGTAGAGCAGTCTGACCAGACAGTCCCTGCGCCCCCCCCTCCCTGTACTGGGGCTAGTGGTAGACCTACCAGGTGTAGAGCAGTCTGACCAGACAGTCCCTGCGCCCCTCCCCCCCTCCCTGTACTGGGGCTTGGGGTAGACCTACCTGGTGTAGAGCAGTCTGACCAGACAGTCCCTGCGCCCCCCCCCTCTCTGTACTGGGGCTAGGGGTAGACCTACCTGGTGTAGAGCAGTCTGACCAGACAGTCCCTGCGCCCCTCCCCCCCTCCCTCTATTGGGGCTAGTGGTAGACCTACCTGGTGTAGAGCAGTCTGACCAGACAGTCCCTGCGCCCCTCCCCCCCTCCCTGTACTGGGGCTAGGGGTAAACCTAAATCGTGTAGAGCAGTCTGACCAGACAGTCCCTGCGCCCCCGCCCTCCCTGTATTGGGGCTAGGGGTAGACCTACCTGGTGTAGAGCAGTCTGACCAGACAGTCCCTGCGCCCCTCCCCCCCTCCCTGTACTGGGGCTTGGGGTAGACCTACCTGGTGTAGAGCAGTCTGACCAGACAGTCCCTGCGCCCCTCCCCCACTCCCTGTATTGGGGCTAGGGGTAGACCTACCTGGTGTAGAGCAGTCTGACCAGACATTCCCTACGCCCCTCCCCCCCTCCCTGTACTGGGGCTTGGGGTAGACCTTCCTGGTGTAGAGCAGTCTGACCAGACAGTCCCTGCGACCCCCCCTCCCTGTACTGGGGCTAGGGGTAGACCTACCTGGTGTAGAGCAGTCTGACCAGACAGTCCCTGCCCCCCCCCCCCCCCGCTGTATTTGGGCCAGGGGTAGACCTACCTGGTGTAGAGCAGTCTGACCAGACAGTCCCTGCGACCCCCCCTCCCTGTGCTGGGGCTAGTGGTAGACCTACCTGGTGTAGAGCAGTCTGACCAGACAGTCCCTGCGACCCCCCCTCCCGGTACTGGGGCTAGTGGTAGACCTACCTGGTGTAGAGCAGTCTGACCAGACAGTCCCTGCGGCCCTCCCCCCCTCCCTGTACTGGGGCTAGTGGTAGACCTACCTGGTGTAGAGCAGTCTGACCAGACAGTCCCTGCGACCCCCCCTCCCGGTACTGGGGCTAGTGGTAGACCTACCTGGTGTAGAGCAGTCTGACCAGACAGTCCCTGCGGCCCTCCTCCCGGTACTGGGGCTAGGGGTAGACCTACCTGGTGTAGAGCAGTCTGACCAGACAGTCCCTGCGACCCCCCCTCCCTGTACTGGGGCTAGGGGTAAACCTACCTGGTGTAGAGCAGTCTGACCAGACAGTCCCTGTGCACCCCCCCCCCTCCCTGTACTGGGGCTAGGGGTAAACCTACCTGGTGTAGAGCAGTCTGACCAGACAGTCCCTGCGCACCCCCCCTCCCTGTACTGGGGCTAGGGGTAGACCTACCTGGTGTAGAGCAGTCTGACCAGACAGTCCCTGCGCCCCTCCCCCACTCCCTGTACTGGGGCTAGGGGTAAACCTAAATGGTGTAGAGCAGTCTGACCAGACAGTCCCTGCGCCCCCCCCCTCCCTGTATTGGGGCTAGGGGTAGACCTACCTGGTGTAGAGCAGTCTGACCAGACAGTCCCTGCGCCCCTCCCCCCTCCCTGTACTGGGGCTTGGGGTAGACCTACCTGGTGTAGAGCAGTCTGACCAGACAGTCCCTGCGCCCCCCCCCCTCCCTGTACTGGGGCTAGTGGTAGACCTACCAGGTGTAGAGCAGTCTGACCAGACAGTCCCTGCGCCCCTCCCCCCCTCCCTGTACTGGGGCTTGGGGTAGACCTACCTGGTGTAGAGCAGTCTGACCAGACAGTCCCTGCGCCCCCCCCCTCTCTGTACTGGGGCTAGGGGTAGACCTACCTGGTGTAGAGCAGTCTGACCAGACAGTCCCTGCGCCCCTCCCCCCCTCCCTCTATTGGGGCTAGTGGTAGACCTACCTGGTGTAGAGCAGTCTGACCAGACAGTCCCTGCGCCCCTCCCCCCCTCCCTGTACTGGGGCTAGGGGTAAACCTAAATCGTGTAGAGCAGTCTGACCAGACAGTCCCTGCGCCCCCGCCCTCCCTGTATTGGGGCTAGGGGTAGACCTACCTGGTGTAGAGCAGTCTGACCAGACAGTCCCTGCGCCCCTCCCCCCCTCCCTGTACTGGGGCTTGGGGTAGACCTACCTGGTGTAGAGCAGTCTGACCAGACAGTCCCTGCGCCCCTCCCCCACTCCCTGTATTGGGGCTAGGGGTAGACCTACCTGGTGTAGAGCAGTCTGACCAGACATTCCCTACGCCCCTCCCCCCCTCCCTGTACTGGGGCTTGGGGTAGACCTTCCTGGTGTAGAGCAGTCTGACCAGACAGTCCCTGCGACCCCCCCTCCCTGTACTGGGGCTAGGGGTAGACCTACCTGGTGTAGAGCAGTCTGACCAGACAGTCCCTGCCCCCCCCCCCGCTGTATTTGGGCCAGGGGTAGACCTACCTGGTGTAGAGCAGTCTGACCAGACAGTCCCTGCGACCCCCCCTCCCTGTGCTGGGGCTAGTGGTAGACCTACCTGGTGTAGAGCAGTCTGACCAGACAGTCCCTGCGACCCCCCCTCCCGGTACTGGGGCTAGTGGTAGACCTACCTGGTGTAGAGCAGTCTGACCAGACAGTCCCTGCGGCCCTCCCCCCCTCCCTGTACTGGGGCTAGTGGTAGACCTACCTGGTGTAGAGCAGTCTGACCAGACAGTCCCTGCGACCCCCCCTCCCGGTACTGGGGCTAGTGGTAGACCTACCTGGTGTAGAGCAGTCTGACCAGACAGTCCCTGCGACCCCCCCTCCCTGTGCTGGGGCTAGTGGTAGACCTACCTGGTGTAGAGCAGTCTGACCAGACAGTCCCTGCGACCCCCCCTCCCGGTACTGGGGCTAGTGGTAGACCTACCTGGTGTAGAGCAGTCTGACCAGACAGTCCCTGCGACCCCCCCTCCCGGTACTGGGGCTAGTGGTAGACCTACCTGGTGTAGAGCAGTCTGACCAGACAGTCCCTGCGCCCCCCCCCCCTCCCTGTACTGGGGCTAGTGGTAGACCTACCTGGTGTAGAGCAGTCTGACCAGACAGTCCCTGCGGCCCTCCTCCCCCTCCCTGTGCTGGGGCTAGTGGTAGACCTACCTGGTGTAGAGCAGTCTGACCAGACAGTCCCTGCGACCCCCCCTCCCGGTACTGGGGCTAGTGGTAGACCTACCTGGTGTAGAGCAGTCTGACCAGACAGTCCCTGCGGCCCTCCTCCCGGTACTGGGGCTAGGGGTAGACCTACCTGGTGTAGAGCAGTCTGACCAGACAGTCCCTGCGGCCCTCCTCCCCCTCCCTGTGCTGGGGCTAGTGGTAGACCTCCCTGGTGTAGAGCAGTCTGACCAGACAGTCCCTGCGACCCCCCCTCCCGGTACTGGGGCTAGTGGTAGACCTACCTGGTGTAGAGCAGTCTGACCAGACAGTCCCTGCGGCCCTCCTCCCGGTACTGGGGCTAGTGGTAGACCTACCTGGTGTAGAGCAGTCTGACCAGACAGTCCCTGCGACCCCCCCTCCCTGTACTGGGGCTAGGGGTAGACCTACCTGGTGTAGAGCAGTCTGACCAGACAGTCCCTGCCCCCCCCCCCGCTGTATTTGGGCTAGGGGTAGACCTACCTGGTGTAGAGCAGTCTGACCAGACAGTCCCTGCGCCCCTCCCACCAGACAGTCCCTGCGGCCCGCCCCCCCCCCCCTCCCTGTACTGGGGCTAGGGGTAAACCTACCTGGTGTAGAGCAGTCTGACCAGACAGTCCCTGCGCACCCCCCCCCCCCTCCCTGTACTGGGGCTAGGGGTAAACCTACCTGGTGTAGAGCAGTCTGACCAGACAGTCCCTGCGCACCCCCCCTCCCTGTACTGGGGCTAGGGGTAGACCTACCTGGTGTAGAGCAGTCTGACCAGACAGTCTCTGCGCCCCTCCCCCACTCCCTGTACTGGGGCTAGGGGTAAACCTAAATGGTGTAGAGCAGTCTGACCAGACAGTCCCTGCGCCCCCCCCCTCCCTGTATTGGGGCTAGGGGTAGACCTACCTGGTGTAGAGCAGTCTGACCAGACAGTCCCTGCGCCCCTCCCCCCTCCCTGTACTGGGGCTTGGGGTAGACCTACCTGGTGTAGAGCAGTCTGACCAGACAGTCCCTGCGCCCCCCCCCTCCCTGTACTGGGGCTAGTGGTAGACCTACCAGGTGTAGAGCAGTCTGACCAGACAGTCCCTGCGCCCCTCCCCCCCTCCCTGTACTGGGGCTTGGGGTAGACCTACCTGGTGTAGAGCAGTCTGACCAGACAGTCCCTGCGCCCCCCCCCCTCTCTGTACTGGGGCTAGGGGTAGACCTACCTGGTGTAGAGCAGTCTGACCAGACAGTCCCTGCGCCCCTCCCCCCCTCCCTCTATTGGGGCTAGTGGTAGACCTACCTGGTGTAGAGCAGTCTGACCAGACAGTCCCTGCGCCCCTCCCCCCCTCCCTGTACTGGGGCTAGGGGTAAACCTAAATCGTGTAGAGCAGTCTGACCAGACAGTCCCTGCGCCCCCGCCCTCCCTGTATTGGGGCTAGGGGTAGACCTACCTGGTGTAGAGCAGTCTGACCAGACAGTCCCTGCGCCCCTCCCCCCCTCCCTGTACTGGGGCTTGGGGTAGACCTACCTGGTGTAGAGCAGTCTGACCAGACAGTCCCTGCGCCCCTCCCCCACTCCCTGTATTGGGGCTAGGGGTAGACCTACCTGGTGTAGAGCAGTCTGACCAGACATTCCCTACGCCCCTCCCCCCCTCCCTGTACTGGGGCTTGGGGTAGACCTTCCTGGTGTAGAGCAGTCTGACCAGACAGTCCCTGCGACCCCCCCTCCCTGTACTGGGGCTAGGGGTAGACCTACCTGGTGTAGAGCAGTCTGACCAGACAGTCCCTGCCCCCCCCCCCCCCCCGCTGTATTTGGGCCAGGGGTAGACCTACCTGGTGTAGAGCAGTCTGACCAGACAGTCCCTGCGACCCCCCCTCCCTGTGCTGGGGCTAGTGGTAGACCTACCTGGTGTAGAGCAGTCTGACCAGACAGTCCCTGCGACCCCCCCTCCCGGTACTGGGGCTAGTGGTAGACCTACCTGGTGTAGAGCAGTCTGACCAGACAGTCCCTGCGGCCCTCCCCCCCTCCCTGTACTGGGCTAGTGGTAGACCTACCTGGTGTAGAGCAGTCTGACCAGACAGTCCCTGCGACCCCCCCTCCCGGTACTGGGGCTAGTGGTAGACCTACCTGGTGTAGAGCAGTCTGACCAGACAGTCCCTGCGACCCCCCCTCCCTGTGCTGGGGCTAGTGGTAGACCTACCTGGTGTAGAGCAGTCTGACCAGACAGTCCCTGCGACCCCCCCTCCCGGTACTGGGGCTAGTGGTAGACCTACCTGGTGTAGAGCAGTCTGACCAGACAGTCCCTGCGGCCCTCCTCCCCCTCCCTGTGCTGGGGCTAGTGGTAGACCTACCTGGTGTAGAGCAGTCTGACCAGACAGTCCCTGCGACCCCCCCTCCCGGTACTGGGGCTAGTGGTAGACCTACCTGGTGTAGAGCAGTCTGACCAGACAGTCCCTGCGGCCCTCCTCCCGGTACTGGGGCTAGGGGTAGACCTACCTGGTGTAGAGCAGTCTGACCAGACAGTCCCTGCGACCCCCCCTCCCTGTACTGGGGCTAGGGGTAAACCTACCTGGTGTAGAGCAGTCTGACCAGACAGTCCCTGCGCACCCCCCCCCTCCCTGTACTGGGGCTAGGGGTAAACCTACCTGGTGTAGAGCAGTCTGACCAGACAGTCCCTGCGCACCCCCCCTCCCTGTACTGGGGCTAGGGGTAGACCTACCTGGTGTAGAGCAGTCTGACCAGACAGTCCCTGCGCCCCTCCCCCACTCCCTGTACTGGGGCTAGGGGTAAACCTAAATGGTGTAGAGCAGTCTGACCAGACAGTCCCTGCGCCCCCCCCCCCTCCCTGTATTGGGGCTAGGGGTAGACCTACCTGGTGTAGAGCAGTCTGACCAGACAGTCCCTGCGCCCCTCCCCCCTCCCTGTACTGGGGCTTGGGGTAGACCTACCTGGTGTAGAGCAGTCTGACCAGACAGTCCCTGCGCCCCCCCCCTCCCTGTACTGGGGCTAGTGGTAGACCTACCAGGTGTAGAGCAGTCTGACCAGACAGTCCCTGCGCCCCCCCCCCTCTCTGTACTGGGGCTAGGGGTAGACCTACCTGGTGTAGAGCAGTCTGACCAGACAGTCCCTGCGCCCCTCCCCCCCTCCCTCTATTGGGGCTAGTGGTAGACCTACCTGGTGTAGAGCAGTCTGACCAGACAGTCCCTGCGCCCCTCCCCCCCTCCCTGTACTGGGGCTAGGGGTAAACCTAAATCGTGTAGAGCAGTCTGACCAGACAGTCCCTGCGCCCCCGCCCTCCCTGTATTGGGGCTAGGGGTAGACCTACCTGGTGTAGAGCAGTCTGACCAGACAGTCCCTGCGCCCCTCCCCCCCTCCCTGTACTGGGGCTTGGGGTAGACCTACCTGGTGTAGAGCAGTCTGACCAGACAGTCCCTGCGCCCCTCCCCCACTCCCTGTATTGGGGCTAGGGGTAGACCTACCTGGTGTAGAGCAGTCTGACCAGACATTCCCTACGCCCCTCCCCCCCTCCCTGTACTGGGGCTTGGGGTAGACCTTCCTGGTGTAGAGCAGTCTGACCAGACAGTCCCTGCGACCCCCCCTCCCTGTACTGGGGCTAGGGGTAGACCTACCTGGTGTAGAGCAGTCTGACCAGACAGTCCCTGCCCCCCCCCCCCGCTGTATTTGGGCCAGGGGTAGACCTACCTGGTGTAGAGCAGTCTGACCAGACAGTCCCTGCGACCCCCCCTCCCTGTGCTGGGGCTAGTGGTAGACCTACCTGGTGTAGAGCAGTCTGACCAGACAGTCCCTGCGACCCCCCCTCCCGGTACTGGGGCTAGTGGTAGACCTACCTGGTGTAGAGCAGTCTGACCAGACAGTCCCTGCGGCCCTCCCCCCCTCCCTGTACTGGGGCTAGTGGTAGACCTACCTGGTGTAGAGCAGTCTGACCAGACAGTCCCTGCGACCCCCCCTCCCGGTACTGGGGCTAGTGGTAGACCTACCTGGTGTAGAGCAGTCTGACCAGACAGTCCCTGCGACCCCCCCTCCCTGTGCTGGGGCTAGTGGTAGACCTACCTGGTGTAGAGCAGTCTGACCAGACAGTCCCTGCGACCCCCCCTCCCGGTACTGGGGCTAGTGGTAGACCTACCTGGTGTAGAGCAGTCTGACCAGACAGTCCCTGCGACCCCCCCTCCCGGTACTGGGGCTAGTGGTAGACCTACCTGGTGTAGAGCAGTCTGACCAGACAGTCCCTGCGACCCCCCCTCCCTGTGCTGGGGCTAGTGGTAGACCTACCTGGTGTAGAGCAGTCTGACCAGACAGTCCCTGCGACCCCCCCTCCCGGTACTGGGGCTAGTGGTAGACCTACCTGGTGTAGAGCAGTCTGACCAGACAGTCCCTGCGACCCCCCCTCCCGGTACTGGGGCTAGTGGTAGACCTACCTGGTGTAGAGCAGTCTGACCAGACAGTCCCTGCGCCCCCCCTCCCGGTACTGGGGCTAGGGGTAGACCTACCTGGTGTAGAGCAGTCTGACCAGACAGTCCCTGCGGCCCTCCTCCCCCTCCCTGTGCTGGGGCTAGTGGTAGACCTCCCTGGTGTAGAGCAGTCTGACCAGACAGTCCCTGCGACCCCCCCTCCCGGTACTGGGGCTAGTGGTAGACCTACCTGGTGTAGAGCAGTCTGACCAGACAGTCCCTGCGGCCCTCCTCCCGGTACTGGGGCTAGTGGTAGACCTACCTGGTGTAGAGCAGTCTGACCAGACAGTCCCTGCGACCCCCCCTCCCTGTACTGGGGCTAGGGGTAGACCTACCTGGTGTAGAGCAGTCTGACCAGACAGTCCCTGCCCCCCCCCCCCGCTGTATTTGGGCTAGGGGTAGACCTACCTGGTGTAGAGCAGTCTGACCAGACAGTCCCTGCGGCCCTCCTCCCCCTCCCTGTGCTGGGGCTAGTGGTAGACCTACCTGGTGTAGAGCAGTCTGACCAGACAGTCCCTGCGGCCGTCCTCCCCCTCCCGGTAATGGGGCTAGTGGTAGACCTACCTGGTGTAGAGCAGTCTGACCAGACAGTCCCTGCGGCCCTCCTCCCCCTCCCTGTGCTGGGGCTAGTGGTAGACCTACCTGGTGTAGAGCAGTCTGACCAGACAGTCCCTGCGGCCGTCCTCCCCCTCCCTGTGCTGGGGCTAGTGGTAGACCTACCTGGTGTAGAGCAGTCTGACCAGACAGTCCCTGCGACCCCCCCTCCCGGTACTGGGGCTAGTGGTAGACCTACCTGGTGTAGAGCAGTCTGACCAGACAGTCCCTGCGGCCCTCCTCCCGGTACTGGGGCTAGGGGTAGACCTACCTGGTGTAGAGCAGTCTGACCAGACAGTCCCTGCGGCCCTCCTCCCCCTCCCTGTGCTGGGGCTAGTGGTAGACCTCCCTGGTGTAGAGCAGTCTGACCAGACAGTCCCTGCGACCCCCCCTCCCGGTACTGGGGCTAGTGGTAGACCTACCTGGTGTAGAGCAGTCTGACCAGACAGTCCCTGCGGCCCTCCTCCCGGTACTGGGGCTAGTGGTAGACCTACCTGGTGTAGAGCAGTCTGACCAGACAGTCCCTGCGACCCCCCCTCCCTGTACTGGGGCTAGGGGTAGACCTACCTGGTGTAGAGCAGTCTGACCAGACAGTCCCTGCCCCCCCCCGCTGTATTTGGGCTAGGGGTAGACCTACCTGGTGTAGAGCAGTCTGACCAGACAGTCCCTGCGGCCCTCCTCCCCCTCCCTGTGCTGGGGCTAGTGGTAGACCTACCTGGTGTAGAGCAGTCTGACCAGACAGTCCCTGCGGCCGTCCTCCCCCTCCCGGTAATGGGGCTAGTGGTAGACCTACCTGGTGTAGAGCAGTCTGACCAGACAGTCCCTGCGGCCCTCCTCCCCCTCCCTGTGCTGGGGCTAGTGGTAGACCTACCTGGTGTAGAGCAGTCTGACCAGACAGTCCCTGCGGCCGTCCTCCCCCTCCCGGTAATGGGGCTAGTGGTAGACCTACCTGGTGTAGAGCAGTCTGACCAGACAGTCCCTGCGGCCCTCCTCCCCCTCCCGGTACTGGGGCTAGTGGTAGACCTACCTGGTGTAGAGCAGTCTGACCAGACAGTCCCTGCGGCCGTCCTCCCCCTCCCGGTAATGGGGCTAGTGGTAGACCTACCTGGTGTAGAGCAGTCTGACCAGACAGTCCCTGCGGCCCTCCTCCCCCTCCCGGTACTGGGGCTAGTGGTAGACCTACCTGGTGTAGACCAGTCTGACCAGACAGTCCCTGCGGCCCTCCCCCCCTCCCTGTACTGGGGCTAGTGGTAGACCTACCTGGTGTAGAGCAGTCTGACCAGACAGTCCCTGCGGCCCGCCGACTCCTGGGGTGAACACGGCTTTCTGAAGACACTCTGCCGCCGTCTGTGACAGGCTCGGATCTGTCTGTGGGTGAAGGCAGCCTCCATGGTGGCGGGGCCCACCCCCAGCAACCGGCAGGCCTGGTCCAGTCCCCCCTGGCTCTCTGAACACACCAAACACAGCAGTCAGACAGACCTGGTCCAGTCCCCCCTGGCTCTCTCAACACACCAAACACAGCAGTCAGACAGGCCTGGTCCAGTCCCCCCTGGCTCTCTCAACACACCAAACACAAGTCAGATAGGCCTGGTCCAGTCCCCTCTGGCTCTCTCAACACACCAAACACAGCAGTCAGACAGGCCTGGTCCAGTCCCCCCTGGCTATCTCAACACACCAAACACAGCAGTCAGACAGGCCTGGTCCAGTCCCGCCTGGCTCTCTCAACACACCAAACACAGCAGGCAGACAGGCCTGGTCCAGTCCCCCCTGGCTCTCTCAACACACCAAACACAAGTCAGATAGGCCTGGTCCAGTCCCCCCTGGCTCTCTCAACACACCAAACACAGCAGTCATACAGGCCTGGTCCAGTCCCCCCTGGCTCTCTCAACACACCAAACACAAGTCAGATAGGCCTGGTCCAGTCCCCCCTGGCTCTCTCAACACACCAAACACAGCAGTCATACAGGCCTGGTCCAGTCCCCCCTGGCTCTCTCAACACACCAAACACAGCAGTCAGACAGGCCTGGTCCAGTCCCCCCTGGTTCTCTCAACACACCAAACACAGCAGTCAGACAGGGCTGGTCCAGTCCCCCCTGGCTCTCTCAACACACCAAACACAGCAGTCAGACAGGCCTGGTCCAGCCCCCCCTGGCTCTCTCAACACACCAAACACAGCAGTCAGACAGACCTGGTCCAATCCCCCCTGGCTCTCAACACACCAAACACAGCAGTCAGACAGGCCTGGTCCAGTCCCCCCTGGCTCTCTCAACACACCAAACACAGCAGTCAGACAGGCCTGGTCCAGTCCCCCCTGGCTCTCTCAACACACCAAACACAGCAGTCAGACAGGCCTGGTCCAGTCCCCCCTGGCTCTCTCAACACACCAAACACAGCAGTCAGACAGACCTGGTCCAGTCCCCCCTGGCTCTCTCAACACACCAAACACAGCAGTCAGACAGGCCTGGTCCAGTCCCCCCTGGCTCTCTCAACACACCAAACACAGCAGTCAGACAGACCTGGTCCAGTCCCCCCTGGCTCTCAACACACCAAACACAGCAGTCATACAGGCCTGGTCCAGTCCCCCCTGGCTCTCTCAACACACCAAACACAGCAGTCAGACAGGCCTGGTCCAGTCCCCCCTGGCTCTCTCAACACACCAAACACAGCAGTCAGACAGGCCTGGTCCAGTCCCCCCTGGCTCTCTCAACACACCAAACACAGCAGTCAGACAGGCCTGGTCCAGCCCCCCCTGGCTCTCTCAACACACCAAACACAGCAGTCAGACAGACCTGGTCCAGTCCCTCCTGGCTGTCAACACACCAAACACAGCAGTCAGACAGGCCTGGTCCAGTCCCCCCTGGCTCTCTGAACACACCAAACACAGCAGTCAGACAGGCCTGGTCCAGTCCTCCCTGGCTCTCTCAACACACCAAACACAGCAGTCAGACAGGCCTGGTCCAGTCCCCCCTGGCTCTCCCAACACACCAAACACAGCAGTCAGACAGGCCTGGTCCAGTCCCCCCTGGCTCTCTCAACACACCAAACACAGCAGTCAGACAGGCCTGGTCCAGTCCCCCCTGGCTCTCTTAACACACCAAACACAGCAGTCAGACAGGCCTGGTCCAGTCCCCCCTGGCTTTCTCAACACACCAAACACAGCAGTCATACAGGCCTGGTCCAGTCCCCCCTGGCTCTCTCAACACACCAAACACAGCAGTCAGACAGGCCTGGTCCAGTCCCCCCTGGCTCTCTCAACACACCAAACACAGCAGTCATACAGGCCTGGTCCAGTCCCCCCTGGCTCTCTCAACACACCAAACACAGCAGTCATACAGGCCTGGTCCAGTCCCCCCTGGCTCTCTCAACACAACAAACACAGCAGTCAGACAGGCCTGGTCCAGTCCCCCCTGGCTCTCTCAACACACCAAACACAGCAGTCAGACAGGCCTGGTCCAGCCCCCTCTGGCTCTCTCAACACACCAAACACAGCAGTCAGACAGACCTGGTCCAGTCCCCCCTGGCTCTCAACACACCAAACACAGCAGTCAGACAGGCCTGGTCCAGTCCTCCCTGGCTCTCTCAACACACCAAACACAGCAGTCAGACAGGCCTGGTCCAGTCCCCCCTGGCTCTCTCAACACACCAAACACAGCAGTCAGACAGACCTGGTCTAGTCCCCCCTGGCTCTCTCAACACACCAACACGTAGCAGAACCCCCACCTTACCTGTCCTGGGGTCTACAACACACATCAGCTGTCCTGGGGTCTACCCCACACCTCACCTGTCCTGGGGTCTACCCCACACCTCACCTGTCCTGGGGTCTACCCCACACCTCACCTGTCCTAGGGTCTACCCCACACCTCACCTGTCCTAGGGTCTACCCCACACCTCACTTGGCCTGGGGTCTACCCCACACCTCACCTGTCATGGGTTCCACCCCACACCGCACCTGTCCTGGGGTCTACCCCACACCTCACCTGTCCTAGGGTCTACCTCACACCTCACCTGTCCTGGGGTCTACCCCACACCTCACCTATCCTGGGGTCTATGCCACACCTTACCTGTCCTGGGGTCTACCCCACACCTCACCTGTCCTGGGGTCTACCCCACACCGCACCTGTCCTAGGGTCTACCTCACACCTCACCTGTCCTGGGGTCTACCCCACACCTCACCTGTCCTGGGGTCTACCCCACACCGCACCTGTCCTAGGGTCTACCCCACACCTCACCTGTCCTGGGGTCTACCCCACACCTCACCTATCCTGGGGTCTACGCCACACCTTACCTGTCCTGGGGTCTACCCCACACCTCACCTGTCCTGGGGTCTACCCCACACCGCACCTGTCCTAGGGTCTACCTCACACCTCACCTGTCCTGGGGTCTACCCCACACCTCACCTATCCTGGGGTCTACCCCACACCTCACCTATCCTGGGGTCTACGCCACACCTTACCTGTCCTGGGGTCTACCCCACACCTCACCTGTCCTGGGGTCTACCCCACACCGCACCTGTCCTAGGGTCTACCTCACACCTCACCTGTCCTGGGATCTACCCAACACCTCACCTGTCCTGGGGTCTACCCCACACCTCACCTGTCCTGGGTTCTACCCCACACCTCACCTGTCCTGGGGTCTACCCCACACCTCACCTGTCCTGGGATCTACCCCACACCTCACCTGTCCTGGGGTCTACGCCACACCTCACCTGTCCTGGGGTCTACCCCACACCTCACCTGTCCTGGGATCTACCCAACACCTCACCTGTCCTGGGATCTACCCCACACCTCACCTGTCCTGGGGTCTACCCCACACCGCACCTGTCCTGGGGTCTACCCCACACCTCACCTCTCCTAGGGTCTACCCGACACCTCACCTGTCCTGGGGTCTACCCCACACCTCACCTGTCCTGGGGTCTACCCGACACCTCACCTGTCATGGGGTCTACCCCACACCTCACCTGTCCTGGGATCTACCCCACACCTCACCTGTCCTGGGGTCTACCCCACACCTCACCTGTCCTGGGGTCTACCCAACACCTCACCTGTCCTGGGATCTACCCCACACCTCACCTGTCCTGGGGTCTACCCCACACCGCACCTGTCCTGGGGTCTACCCCACACCTCACCTCTCCTAGGGTCTACCCCACACCTCACCTGTCCTGGGGTCTACCGCACACCTCACCTGTCCTGGGATCTACCCAACACCTCACCTGTCCTGGGCTCCACCCAACACCTCACCTGTCCTGGGATCTACCCAACACCTCACCTGTCCTGAGGTCTACCCCACACCTCACTTGTCCTGGGGTCTACCCCACACCTCACCTGTCATGGGTTCCACCCCACACCGCACCTGTCCTGGGGTCTACCCCACACCTCACCTGTCCTGGGGTCTACCGCACACCTCACCTGTCCTGGGATCTACCCAACACCTTACCTGTCCTGGGCTCCACCCAACACCTCACCTGTCCTGGGGTCTACCCCACACCTTACCTGTCCTGGGGTCTACCCCACACCTCACCTGTCCTGGGGTCTACCCCACACCGCACCTGTCCTGGGGTCTACCCCACACCTCACCTGTCCTGGGATCTACCCAACACCTCACCTGTCCTGGGGTCTACACCACACCTCACCTGTCCTGGGATCTACCCAACACCTCACCTGTCCTGGGGTCTACACCACACCTCACCTGTCCTGGGGTCTACCCCACACCTCACCTGTCCTGGGGTCTACCCCACACCTCACCTGTCATGGGTTCCACCGCACACCTTACCTGTCCTGGGGTCTACCCCACACCTCACCTGTCCTGGGATCTACCCCACACCTCACCTGTCATGGGTTCCACCGCACACCTCACCTGTCCTAGGGTCTACCCCACACCTCACCTATCCTGGGGTCTACGCCACACCTTACCTGTCCTGGGGTCTACCCCACACCTCACCTGTCCTGGGGTCTACCCCACACCTCACCTGTCCTGGGGTCTACGCCACACCTCACCTGTCCTGGGGTCTACCCCACACCTCACCTGTCCTAGGGTCTACCTCACACCTCACCTGTCCTGGGGTCTACCCCACACATCACCTGTCATGGGTTCCACCCACACCTTACCTGTCCTGGGGTCTACCGCACACCTCACCTGTCCTAGGGTCTACCTCACACCTCACCTGTCCTGGGGTCTACCCCACACCTCACCTGTCCTGGGGTCTACCCCCCCCCCTCACCTGTCCTGGGGTCTACCGCACACCTCACCTGTCCTGGGGTCTACCCCACACCTCACCTGTCATGGGTTCAACCGCACACCTTACCTGTCCTGGGGTCTACCCCACACCTCAGCTGTCCTGGGGTCCACCGCACACCTCACCTGTCCTAGGGTTTACCCCACACCTCACCTGTCCTAGGGTCTACCTCACACCTCACTTGTCCTAGGGTCTACCTCACATCTCACCTGTCCTGGGGTCTACCCCACACCTCATCTGTCCTGGCGTCTACCCCACACCTCACCTGTCCTGGCGTCTACCCCACACCTCACCTGTCCTGGGGTCTACCGCACACCTCACTTGTCCTAGGGTTTACCCCACACCTTACCTGTCCAGGGGTTTACCGCACACCTCACCTGTCCTAGGGTCTACCTCACACCTCACCTGTCCTAGGGTCTACCCCACACCTCACCTGTCTGGGGTCTACCCCCCCCTCACCTGTCCTGGGGTCTACCCCACACCTCACCTGTCCTAGGGTCTACCCCACACCTCACCTGTCCTGGGCTCAACCCCACACCTCATCTGTCCTGGGGTCTACCGCACACCTCACCTGTCCTAGGGTCTACCCCACACCTCACCTGTCCTGGGGTGTACCCCACACCTTACCTGTCATGGGGTCTACCCCACACCTCACCTATCCTGGGGTCTACCCCACACCTCACCTGTCCTAGGGTCTACCCCACACCCCACCTGTCCTAGGGTCTACCCCACACCTCACCTGTCCTAGGGTCTACCTCACACCTCACCTGTCCTAGGGTCTACCCCACACCTCACCTGTCTGGGGTCTACCCCCCCCCCTCACCTGTCCTAAGGTCTACCCCACACCTCACCTGTCCTGGGGTCTACCCCACACCTAACCTGTTCTGGGGTCTACCGCACACCTCACCTGTCCTGGGGTCTACCCCACACCTCACCTGTCCTGGGGTCTACCCCACATCTCACCTGTCCTAGGGTCTACCCCACACCTCACCTGTCCTAGGGTCTACCCCACACCTCACCTGTCCTAGGGTCTACCCCACACCTCACCTGTCCTAGGGTCTACCCCACACCTCACTTGTCCTAGGGTCTACCCCACACCTCACCTGTCCTAGGGTCTACCCCACACCTCACCTGTCTGGGGTCTACCCCCCCCCCTCACCTGTCCTGGGGTCTACCCCACACCTCACCTGTCCTGGGGTCTACCCCACACCTAACCTGTTCTGGGGTCTACCGCACACCTCACCTGTCCTGGGGTCTACCCCACACCTCACCTGTCCTGGGGTCTACCCCACATCTCACCTGTCCTAGGGTCTACCCCACACCTCACCTGTCCTAGGGTCTACCCCACACCTCACCTGTCCTAGGGTCTACCCCACACCTCACCTGTCCTAGGGTCTACCCCACACCTCACCTGTCCTAGGGTCTACCCCACACGTGTCTTCGAACTCCTCGTCCTCCAGAAAGCTGACGTTGCCGAGGTGCAGGATCCCGCAGAGCACCTGGCGGACAGACACGAAACTACTGAGGACCAGATGTTCTTTCACTACAAAATGGATTCACTGATCAAGCAGCAGGTTAGTGTTCACCAAGCTAGCTTTTACAGTGCATTTACATAACTTTGCAACAAAAGAAATGATTTTCATAACAACGTCTTCCAAGTAACCATTTTAAACATTCAGACCTGTCGCCTTACAGTTAAGGGCCCGGAGGATGGGTGGAGGTTCCTTTTTCCTTAAAATACCTAGAACAACATCGCTACATCTGTGGTTACATATTGGCAAACGTCAGGAGAACAAAAACAGGTATGGCATATGAGAATTTACTTTAACCAGCAGATTGAAAGGACCTTGAAATAAGTGGACCACTAAACACAGACACAATGACTACAAACTAAGCCCGACCCGCGGCCAGTGTGAGGTTACTGGCCCACAGACAAAGCACCGTGTCCTATCAATGTCCTTGGTTACGATGTACGACCCACTTACGGCACAGATGTCGTACAGCTGGTCCTCCGTGAAACCCACGTGATACATGGCCTCAGTGAGCTGGTTCCAATCCTCCCCGTCCTTGTCTGTCAAACAACACGAGGAACAATGATATCAAATTATTGCCACATATCCTTAGCATTTGTAAGGTGTGTGACAATTTTATGCTGCTGGTTGTGACCACGAGCGCTTAACTTCTTCGTTCATTATTAGTCCCCACGCGGTCATCTGCACTAAGCCCCACCTCTCATAGTCTATAAATAGCAAAGAGTATGCAACAAAAAACCCGCGCTGCCAATACCGCCTCAACTTCCAAGTCCCTCGGCAAGCGAAAATGCCATTATCCCACCCTACGTCTCCATTTCCAACATCACAAATAGTTTATCTTCTTAAATATACTTACTTTACATCATAATATGCGCAGGTACTGCGGCAAAATGACGCATTTGTGCAGAACACGACACAATCCCACTTTTCACAGAGGGATCGCGATAGACGGAACGCGCATTGTTGATGATGAAATTTAAGGACGTCATTTATCATCGGAATAGCTTAAGGAGGGGGGGGGGGAGGCATTTTATAGTATTGAAATAAAATGCGCGAAATATTTATTTTATTCTCTCAATAAAAGAGAAATGGACAAATCTCAATCGAACCAACATCCTCGTAAGATGAGATTTTTTAAGCGCGTGCCTTTTGTTTTTTTTGGCAGTCTATTAAATTTTCCAGACCTATTGCTCCCCCCTGCGGATTTGAAATGAACAGTCCATTTCCCAACACGCGCGTGCGAATCCGTATCTAGTGGGTGTGTCTCGTTTCGTCCAGTCACAGCTCGCCGTAATAGTCATTTTGCCGTAGTAACTGCGAATATTATGATGTAAAGTAAGTTTAGTTAAGAAGATAAACTATTTGTGATGTTGGAAATGGAGACGTATGGTGGGATAATGGCATTTTAGCTTGCCGAGGGACTTGGAAGTTGAGGCGGTATTGGCAGCGCCGGTTTTTTGTTGCATACTCTTTGTTATATATAAAAAAAAAGTCTATAGACAATGAGAGGTGGGGCTTAGTGCAGATGACCGTGTGGTGACTGATAATGAACGAAGAAGTTAAGCGCTCGTGGTTGTGACCGGGCTACAACACTGTATGTGACTGACCTTGGTGCCTGTACACGACTGACCTTGTTCCATGTATATGACTGACCTGGTTTCATTTTCATGACTCACCCTTGGTCACTTTACATGACTAACCTTGTTCCATGTACATAGCTGACCTTGGTCACTGTACATGACTAACATTGTTCCATGTACATAGCTGACCTTGGTCACTGTACATGACTGACCTTGTTCACTGTACATGACTGACTTTGTTCACTGTACATGACTGACCTTGGTCACTGTACATGACTGACGTTGTTCCATGCACATGACTGACCTTGTTCCATGTACATGACTGACCTTGTTCCATGTACATGACTGACCTTGGTCCATGTACATGACTGACATTGGTCACTCTACATGACTGACCTTGGTCCATGTATATGACTGACCTTGTTCCATGTACATGACTGACCTTGGTCACTGAACATGACTGACCTTGATCTTTGTACAGGACTAACCTTGATCCCTGTACAGGATTCACCTTGATCCCTGTACAGGATTCACCTTGCCCCTGGACATCACTGACCTTGATCCCTGTACATGACTGACCTTGTTCCATGTACATAGCTGACCTTGGTCACTGTACATGACTAACCTTGTTCCATGTACATAGCTGACCTTGGTCACTGTACATGACTGACCTTGTTCACTGTACATGACTGACTTTGTTCACTGTACATGACTGACCTTGGTCACTGTACATGACTGACGTTGTTCCATGTACATGACTGACCTTGGTCACTGTACATGACTGGACCTTGGTCCATGTACATGACTGACCTTGGTCACTGTACATGACTGACCTTGTTCCATGTACATGGCTGACCTTGTTCCATGTACATGACTGACCTTGTTCCATGTACATGACTGACCTTGGTCCATGTACATGACTGACCTTGGTCCATGTACATGACTGACATTGGTCACTCTACATGACTGACCTTGGTCCATGTATATGACTGACCTTGTTCCATGTACATGACTGACCTTGGTCACTGAACATGACTGACCTTGATCCCTGTACATGATTCACCTTGATCCCTGTACAGGATTCACCTTGCCCCTGGACATCACTGACCTTGATCCCTGTACATGACTGACCTTGGTCCATGTACATGATTGACCTTGGTCCATGTACATGACTGACTTTGGTCCATGTACATCGCTGATCTAAGTCCCTGTACACGACTGACTCTGACCTTGGTCCATGTACATGACTGACCCTGACCTTGGTCCATGTACATGACTGACTTTGGTCCATGTACATGGCTGACCTTAGTCCCTGTACACGACTGACCCTGACCTTGGTCCATGTACATGACTGACCTTGACCTTGGTCCATGAACATGACTGACCATGACCTTGGTCCATGAACATGACTGACCTTGATCCCTGTACATGACTGACTTTGGTCCCTGTACATGACTGACCTTGGTCACTGTACATGACTGACCTTGGTCCCTGTACATAACTGAACTTGATCCCTGTACGTGACTGACCCTGACTTTTGGTCCCTGTACATGACTGACCTTGGTCCCTGCACATGACTGACCCTCGTCCATGTACATGACTGACCTTGGTCCCTGTACATGACTGACCTTGGTCCCTGGACATAACTGACCTTGGCCCCTGGACATCACTGACCTTGATCCCTGTACATGACTTACCTTGGTCCCTGTACATGACTGACCTTGATGCCTGAACATCACTGACCTTGATCTCTGCTGGCCGACGGGATGAAGGCGAAGGAAGGACGTTCGGAAAGGTCACTCTCGGGCCGCAGCAGCCGCTCCAGACGCGGGTCGCGGCAGGAACCTTCCACCATCTGGAGCGGAACAAAAGGTCAAAATCTTCCATCTAAGGCGGAACTAGTGGTCCAAAACAACTTGCATGAACGACCCGACCCACGGCCGACCCGACCCACAACCACGACCTGACCCTTCGCTGACTTGACTTGACCTGCCGCTGACCTGGTAGAAGACGTGGAAGGCCGACTCGCCCGCCGTCTGGTGGGCGACCCGCGTCTTCTCCATCAAGTACGTCTGTATGGTGGCGCCATGCAGCGAGTCACTTCTGAAACATTAAGTTCGGGAAATCTCATAATAGCGTAACAGGATTACCTAGATGCCAGTATACAATACACTTATTTCACACACATTTAATAACATGTCACACATACAATTGCCATTACTTTATGGACACGCAAACAACTAGCATATCTAGTACTTTTTCTTGGTGAAGACTAGAGACCTACGTCCGTACTTTGTATCGCTGTGCTTTACCTGCTGAACTGTAGCTCGATGTACTTTCCGAAGCGTGAGCTGTTGTGGTTCCTCAAAGTAGCAGCATTTCCTAAACAAAATCCCAACTATACATCGCACATCAGGTCACTGTGAGGTCATATCCGGTCAATGAGAGGTCATATCATGTGACTGTGAGGTCATATCAGGTCATGTTACAGCAGGTCACTGAGGTCATATCAGGTCAATGTGAGGTCATATCAGCTCATGTTACAGCAGGTTACTGGGAGGTCAATGTGAGGTCATATCAGGTCATGTTACAGCAGGTCACTGAGGTCATATCAGGTCAAAGTGAGGTCATATAAGGTCATGTCATGCCACATCAGGTCAATGTTTGTTACATCATGCAAAGCTGAGGCCAAATCTGGTCAAGGTCAGGTAAGACAGGTCAATGTCAAGTCAAATCGGGCCACGGTCAGGTTACTACAGTTCAATGTTAGATGACATCAATGTCAATATAAGGTCACATCACGTCAATGTAAGGTCACATCACGTCAATGTAAGGTCACATCACGTCAATCTAAGGTCACATCATGTCAATGTAAGGTCACATCACGTCAATGACAGGGCAAAGCGGATGAAGGTCAGGTCAATATTAATTTATCTTACTTTATTATTAAGACATAAGGTTTATATAAGATGATATAATTTTATTGAATTACAACAATTTATAAGTTGGATGTCACGACAACAGGGTCCGACCATACAATGTGTCGGTGAAGATCTTACCGAATGCCTCCAGAATAGGGTTTGACCCCAGAATCCTTCTTTCTATCCTGTGGCTCCTGTTGTCGTGGTCACTGGCACGAGACACAATCGATAGACACAGACAGTTAAAAGGCGTCAGGCTGTAGAACCCCAGCAACAGTGGCATGGACGCTACATGTCGGCTATCACTACCGGTGGTCTGGGTGTATTCATCATCTCCCGAGCCATCTTAACCTCATCATAAGGAGAGCCACAGTAGGCTCTGGTCATCATAAGGAGAGCCACAGTAGGCTCTGGTCATCATACGGAGAGCCACAGTAGGCTCTGGTCTTAACCTCATCATAAGGAGAGCCACAGTAGGCTCTGGTCTTAACCTCATCATAAGGAGAGCCACAGTAGGCTCTGGTCATCATAAGGAGAGCCACAGTAGGCTCTGGTCATCATAAGGAGAGCCACAGTAGGCTCTGGTCTTAACCTCATCATAAGGAGAGCCACAGTAGGCTCTGGTCATCATAAGGAGAGCCACAGTAGGCTCTGGTCTTAACCTCATCATAAGGAGAGCCACAGTAGGCTCTGGTCTTAACCTCATCATAAGGAGAGCCACAGTAGGCTCTGGTCATCATAAGGAGAGCCACAGTAGGCTCTGGTCATCATAAGGAGAGCCACAGTAGGCTCTGGTCTTAACCTCATCATAAGGAGAGCCACAGTAGGCTCTGGTCTTAACCTCATCATAAGGAGAGCCACAGTAGGCTCTGGTCATCATAAGGAGAGCCACAGTAGGCTCTGGTCTTAACCTCATCATAAGAAGAGCCACAGTAGGCTCTGGTCTTAACCTCATCATAAGGAGAGCCACAGTAGGCTCTGGTCTTAACCTCATCATAAGGAGAGCCACAGTAGGCTCTGGTCATCATAAGGAGAGCCACAGTAGGCTCTGGTCTTAACCTCATCATAAGGAGAGCCACAGTAGGCTCTGGTCTTAACCTCATCATAAGGAGAGCCACAGTAGGCTCTGGTTATCATAAGGAGAGCCACAGTAGGCTCTGGTCTTAACCTCATCATAAGGAGAGCCACAGTAGGCTCTGGTCATCATAAGGAGAGCCACAGTAGGCTCTGGTCTTAACCTCATCATAAGGAGAGCCACAGTAGGCTCTGGTCTTAACCTCATCATAAGGAGAGCCACAGTAGGCTCTGGTCATCATAAGGAGAGCCACAGTAGGCTCTGGTCATCATAAGGAGAGCCACAGTAGGCTCTGGTCTTAACCTCATCATAAGGAGAGCCACAGTAGGCTCTGGTCTTAACCTCATCATAAGGAGAGCCACAGTAGGCTCTGGTCATCATAAGGAGAGCCACAGTAGGCTCTGGTCTTAACCTCATCATAAGAAGAGCCACAGTAGGCTCTGGTCTTAACCTCATCATAAGGAGAGCCACAGTAGGCTCTGGTCATCATAAGGAGAGCCACAGTAGGCTCTGGTCTTAACCTCATCATAAGGAGAGCCACAGTAGGCTCTGGTCTTAACCTCATCATAAGGAGAGCCACAGTAGGCTCTGGTCTTAACCTCATCATAAGGAGAGCCACAGTAGGCTCTGGTCATCATAAGGAGAGCCACAGTAGGCTCTGGTCTTAATCTCATCATAAGGAGAGCCACAGTAGGCTCTGGTCTTAATCTCATCATAAGGAGAGCCACAGTAGGCTCTGGTCATCATAAGGAGAGCCACAGTAGGCTCTGGTCTTAATCTCATCATAAGGAGAGCCACAGTAGGCTCTGGTCTTAATCTCATCATAAGGAGAGCCACAGTAGGCTCTGGTCATCATAAGGAGAGCCACAGTAGGCTCTTGTCTTCGTGACCTTTACTGCACGTATATGACTAGACACCCTTTAGGACAGGTTTGATTTCACACCGCGTCCATATGGGACATGTTTGACCGAACACCCTCAAGTCCTTCTAGGACAGGTTTGACTTGGCACCAAGTCCCTTTAAGACAGCTTTGCCTTGGCACCAAATCCCCTCAAGAGAAGTTTGCCTTGGCACCAGGTCCCTTTAGGACAGGTTTGCCTTGGCACCAAGTCCCTTTAGGACAGGTTTGTATGGGCACCAAGTCTCGTTAGGACAGGTTTGTATTGGCACCAAGTCCCTTAGGGCAGGTTTGCTTTAGCACCAAGTCTCTTTAGGACAGGTTTGGCTTGGCACCAAGTCCCGTTAGGACAGGTTTGTATTGGCACCAAGTCCCTTTGGGACAGGTTTGCCTTGGCACCAAGTCCCTTTAGGACAGGTTTGTATTGGCACCAAGTCCCTTTAGGACAGGTTTGCCTTGGCACCAAGTCCCTTTAAGACAGGTTTGTATTGGCACCAAGTCCCTTTAGGACAGGTGTGATTTGGCACCAAGTCCCCTTAGGACACGTTTGTATTGGCACCAAGTCCCTTTAGGACAGGTTTGTATTGGCACCAAGTCCCTTAGGACAGGTTTGTATTGGCACCACGTCCCCTTGGGGGAGGTTTGTATTGGCACCAAGTCCCTTTAGGACAGGTTTGCCTTGGCACCAAGTCCCTTTAGGACAGGTTTGTATTGGCACCAAGTCCCTTTAGGACAGGTTTGCCTTGGCACTAAGTCCCTTAGGACAGGTTTGCCTTGGCACCAAGTCCCTTTCGGACACGTTTGCCCTGGCACCAAATCCCTTTAGAACAGATTTGCCTTGGCACCAAGTCCCTTTAGGACAGGTTTGCTTTGGCACCCAGTCCCTTTTGGACAGGTTTGCCTTGGCATCAAGTCCTTTTAGGACAGGTTTGTATTGGCACCAAATCCCTTTATAACAGGTTTGTATTGGCACCAAGTCCCTTTAGGACAGGTTTGCCTTGGCACTAAGTCCCTTAGGACAGGTTTGCCTTGGCACTAAGTCCCTTTAGGACACGTTTGCTATGGCACCAAATCCCTTTAGAACAGATTTGCCTTGGCACCAAGTCCCTTTAGGACAGGTTTGCCTTGGCACCCAGTCCCTTTTGGACAGGTTTGCCTTGGCACCAAGTCCTTTGAGGACAGGTTTGTATTGGCACCAAGTCCCTTTATAACAGGTTTGTAATGGCACCAAGTCCTTTTAGGACAGGTTTGTATTGGCACCAAGTCCCTTTATAACAGATTTGTATTGGCACCAACTCCCTTTTGGACAGGTTTGCCTTGGCACTAAGTCCCTAAAGGCCAGGTTTGCCTTGGCACTAAGTCCCTTTAGGACAGGTTTGCCTTGGCACCAAGTCCCCTTAGGACAGGTTTGTATTGGCACCAAGTCCCCTTAGGACAGGTTTGTATTGGCACCAAGTCCCTTTAGGACAGGTTTGCCTTGGCACCAGGTCCCTTCAGGACAGGTTTGCCTTGGCACCAAGTCCCTTTAGGGCAGGTTTGCCTTAGCACCAAGTCCCTTTAGGACAGGTTTGTATTGGCACCAAGTCCCTTTAGGACAGGTTTGCCTTGGCACCAGGTCCCTTCAGGACAGGTTTGCCTTGGCACCAAGTCCCTTTAGGGCAGGTTTGCCTTAGCACCAAGTCCCTTTAGGACAGGTTTGTATTGGCACCAAGTCCCTTTAGGACAGGTTTGTATTGGCACCAAGTCCCTTTAAGACAGGTTTGCCTTGGCACCAAGTCCCTTTAGGACAGGTTTGTATTGGCACCAAGTCCCCTTAGGACAGGTTTGTATTGGCACCAAGTCCCTTTAGGATAGGTTTGCCTTGGCACCATGTCCCTTCAGGACAGGTTTGCCTTGGCACCAAGTCCCTTTAGGGCAGGTTTGCCTTAGCACTAAGTCCCTTTAGACAGGTTTGTATTGGCACCAAGTCCTTTTAGGACAGGTTTGTATTGGCACCAAGTCTCTTTAAGACAGGTTTGCCTTGACACCAAGTCCCTTTAGGACGGGTTTGCCTTGGCACCCAGTCCCCATCACGACCGGTTGGTTGTCGCAGTTCCTTCAGTGTCAAGTTTATTGCGCACTGGCTGACTGCCAATAACCCTGGACTCACCCTGAGGGCTCCGTGGCCACAGTCACCAGATAGGACATCACGTGCTTCGCAGAAACCGTCTGAAAATAAGAAGCGGCGATACACGAAGTCAGAATGCGGTTAAAGCTTCCTGCTGGGCGAGGCATCAAACGTCCTTCTCCACGACACGCGCTCTGTGTTATTACTAGCGAACGCCGCACTGCAGAGGGCAGGGGGCAGGGGGCAGGGAGGGGACATAATAATTGGGACATGGAGGGTGTGGGAGAGGCGGGAGGGCCTGTTTGGAGGGTGTGGGAGAGGCGGGAGGGCCTGGTTGGAGGGTGTGTGAGAGGCGGGAGGGCCTGGTTGGTGGGGGTGGACGGACGGTAAGGAGGAAGGACCCCGAGACCCGCAGGGTCAGACATGGGTGATGGCACCCCTCACTCATGGAGGGGGTGGAGGGAGGTGGGGGGGGGGGGGTGCGGGAGCGGGGCGGGGCGGGAGGGGGGGTCGTCGTGTAATAACTGGACTCTCTGAGCACCGGATGTTACGTCACTCTCTCACGTCGCTCACACCGCCACGAGCACTCTCATCTCGCCATTTATGGCGTTACTCACCTTGCCGTTATTCCAGCTGATGATGACGTCACACCCTCACCGCTGGTGATGACGTCACGTACTCACCTTGCCGGCGCCGCTCTCCCCACTGATGATGACGTCACGCACTCACCTTGCCGGCGCCGCTCTCCCCGCTGATGATGACGTCACGCACTTACCTTGCCGGCGCCGCTCTCAACACTGATGATGACGTCACGCACTCACCTTGCCGGCGCCGCTCTCCCCGCTGATGATGACGTCACGTACTCACCTTGCTGGCGCCGCTGTCCCTGCTGATGATGACGTCACGTACTCACCTTGCCGGCGCCGCTCTCCCCACTGATGATGACGTCACGCACTCACCTTGCCGGCGCCGCTCTCCCCGCTTATAATGACGTCGCGTACTCACCTTGCCGGCGCCGCTGTCCCTGCTGATGATGACGTCACGTACTCACCTTGCCGGCGTCGCTCTCCCCACTGATGATGACGTCACGCACTCACTTTGCCGGCGCCGCTCTCCCCGCTGATGATGACGTCACGTACTCACCTTGCCGGCGCCGCTGTCCCTGCTGATGATGACATCACGTACTCACCTTGCCGGCGTCGCTCTCCCCACTGATGATGACGTCACGCACTCACCGTGCCGGCGCCGCTCTCCTCACTGATGACGTCACGCACTTACCTTGCCGGCGCCGCTCTCAACACTGATGATGACGTCACGCACTCACCTTGCCGGCGCCGCTCTCCTCACTGATGACGTCACCTACTCACCTTGCCGGCGCCGCTCTCCCCGCTGATGATGACGCTCTGGTTGGTCTTGCCGAGTCCACGCCGCAGACATCTGAAGGCGTTTTTGGCCGTCCCATAGATGTGGGGCGGCAGCTGCAACATCCGGGTAATAGAGTGTTCACAATGGTCCTCTCAGGCTGCAAGAGTAACCTAGGCTCGCCCCACTATACACCACACACATTCCTCTATATACCACAGCCGCTCCTCTATACCTCACACCCATCCCTCTATACCCCACATTCACCACTCTATCCCCCCCTCACCTTCTATATCCCCCCTCACCCTCTATACCCCCTCATCCTTCTATACCCCACACTGACCCCTCTACCCCCCTCACCCTCTATACCCCCCTCAATCCTCTATACCCCTCACTCACCCACCTACACCCCACCCTCACTCCTCTATACCCCACACTCACCCTCTACACCCCACCCTCACTCCTCTATACCCCAACCCACACCTCTATACCCCACACTCACCCTCTACACCCCACCCTCACTCCTCTATACCCCAACCCACACCTCTATACCCCACACTCACCCTCTACACCCCACCCTCACTCCTCTATACCCCAACCCACACCTCTATACCCCACACTCACCCTCTACACCCCACCCTCACTCCTCTATACCCCAACCCACACCTCTATACCCCACACTCACCCTCTACACCCCACCCTCACTCCTCTATACCCCAACCCACACCTCTATACCCCACACTCACCCCTCTATACCCGCCTCACCCTCTATACCCCCCTCACCCTCTATACCCTCCACTCACCCCTCTGTACCCCAACAAACCCCTCTATACCCCACACTCACCCATCTACACCCCACTCACTCCTCTATACCCCAACCCACACCTCTATACCCCAAACGCACCCCTCTCACCCTCTATACCCTCCACTCACCCCTCTATACCCCACACTCACCCATCTACACCCCACTCTTTCGCCTCTATAACCGACCCTCACTCTACACCCCAACCCACACCTCTATACCCCACACTCACCCATCTACACCCCACCCTCACTCCTCTATACCCCAACCCACAACTCTATACCCCACACTCACCCTCTATACCCTCCATTCACCCCTCTATACCCCACTCACCCTCTACGCCCCACCCTTTCGCCTCTATAACCGACCCTGACTCCTCTATACCCCAACCCACACCTCTATATCCCACACTCACCCTCTATACCCCCTCACCCTCTAGACCCCCTTCACCCATCTATACCGCCCTAACCCTCTATACCCCACCCCCAGGGGTTGAACTCACCGCATGCTCCCCGTCCTGGTACTGTCGCAGGCGCTGCGGGCCGTAGAGCTGGGGGCACTGTCTGTAGGGGTTGAGGGCGACTAGGGTGGAGCCGGCCCCCGTGTACAGTCGGTCCTCACTGAACCGTCTGGCCAGACAGTGCAGCACTGCAACAACCACCCTCACCACCATCAAACACACCAACAGCCACCCTCACCACCATCAAACACAGCAACAGCCACCCTCACCACCATCAAACACAGCAACAGCCGCCCTCACCACCATCAAACACACCAACAGCCACCCTCACCACCATCAAACACAGCAACAGCCACCCTCACCACCATCAAACACAGCAACAGCCACCCTCACCACCATCAAACACAGCAACAGCCACCCTCACCACCATCAAACTCAGCAACAGCCACCCTCACCACCATCAAACTCAACAACAGCCACCCTCACCACCATCAAACTCAACAACAGCCACCCTCACCACCATCAAACACAGCAACAGCCACCCTCACCACCATCAAACACAGCAACAGCCACCCTCACCACCAACAAACACACCAACAGCCACCCTCACCACCATCAAACACAGCAACAGCCACCCTCACCACCATCAAACTCAACAACAGCCACCCTCACCACCATCAAACTCAACAACAGCCACCCTCACCACCATCAAACTCAACAACAGCCACCCTCACCACCATCACTCAGCAACAGCCACCCTCACCACCATCAAACACAGCAACAGCCACCCTCACCACCATCAAACTCAGCAACAGCAGTCAGTCAGGTCTACACCGTGACGTCGCCCCCCTCAATGACAAAGAGGTGTTTTTTACAGTTGGTAGCTCTTATTCCATGGTGCGCCACATTGTTCAGAATAGCTCATTCATTGATCACGCCTGCTGCACATGATAATAAACTCAAATAACACAATTAATGATACACGTTACCCACAGAAAACAACATATAACAATTTAAGACCACAGCGAATATAGGTTTCTTGTTTTACCAGTTATGGTTATAAGTTACGGTAAGGCCGCGGAGAGGATGGGAGAGTATAAGACTGAGAGAGGCACTGACCGGCGGCTGCGGTGAGCGGGGTGATCTGGGTCAGGTCATCCACGGAGGTCAGGTTTTGGTCAGGGTTGCGGAGGACCACCGACGTGAGCGCCACCTGCAGGACACACACATAGTCACTGTAGAGATAAGACCTGCGAGACACACATCGTCACTGTAGAGATAAGACCTGCAGGACACACACATCGTCACTGTAGAGATAAGACCTGCAGGACACACACATCGTCACTGTAGAGATAAGACCTGTGAGACACACACATCGTCACTGTAGAGATAAGACCTGCAGGACACACACATAGTCACTGTAGAGATAAGACCTGCAGGACACACACATAGTCACTGTAGAGATAAGACCTGCAGGACACACACATAGTCACTGTAGAGATAAGACCTGTGAGACACACACATCGTCACTGTAGAGATAAGACCTGCAGGACACACACATAGTCACTGTAGAGATAAGACCTGCAGGACACACACATAGTCACTGTAGAGATAAGACCTGTGAGACACACACATCGTCACTGTAGAGATAAGACCTGCAGGACACACACATAGTCACTGTAGAGATAACACCTGCGAGACACACACATCGTCACTGTAGAGATAAGACCTGCAAGACACACACATCGTCACTGTAGAGATAAGACCTGTGAGACACACACATCGTCACTGTAGAGATCAGACCTGCGAGACACACGCATCGTCACTGTAGAGACAAGACCTGCGAGACACACACATCGTCACTGTAGAGATAAGACCTGCGAAACACACACATCGTCACTGTAGAGATAAGACATGTGAGACACACACATCGTCACTGTAGAGATAAGACCTGCGAGAAACACGCATCGTCACTGTAGAGACAAGACCTGCGAAACACACACATCGTCACTGTAGAGATAAGACCTGCAGGACACACATCGTCACTGTAGAGATAAGACCTGTGAGACACACACATCGTCACTGTAGAGATAAGACCTGTGAGACAAACACATCGTCACTGTAGAGATAAGACCTGCGAGACACACGCATCGTCACTGTAGAGATAAGACCTGCGAGACACACACATCGTCACTCTAGAGAGACCTGCGAAACACACACATCGTCACTGTAGAGATAAGACCTGCAGGACACACATCGTCACTGTAAAGATAAGACCTGTGAGACACACACATCGTCACTGCAGAGATAAGACCTGCAGGACACACACATCGTCACTGTAGAGATAAGACCTGCGAGTCACACACATCGTCACTGTAGAGATAAGACCTGTGAGACACACACGTCGTCACTGTAGAGATAAGACCTGCGAGACACACACATCGTCACTGTAGAGATAAGACCTGCGAGACACACACATCGTCACTGTAGAGATAAGACCTGTGAGACACACACATCGTCACTGTAGAGATAAAACCTGCGAGACACACACATCGACACTGTAGAGATAAGACCTGTGAGACACACACATCGTCACTGTAGAGATAAGACCTGCGAGACACACACATCGTCACTGTAGAGATAAGACCTGCAGAACACACATCGTCACTGTAGAGATAAGACCTGTGAGACACACACATCGTCACTGAAGAGATAAGACATGTGAGACACACACATCGTCAATGTAGAGATAAGACCTGTGAAACACACACATCGTCACTGTAGAGATAAGACCTGCGAGACACACACATCGTCACTGTAGAGATAAGACCTGCGAGACACACGCATCGTCACTGTAGAGACAAGACCTGCGAGACACACACATCGTCACTGTAGAGATAAGACCTGCGCAACACACACATCGTCACTGTAGAGATAAGACCTGCAGGACACACATCGTCACTGTAGAGATAAGACGTGCGAGACACACACATCGACACTGTAGAGATAAGACCTGGGAGACACACACATCGTCACTGTAGAGATAAGACCTGCGATACAAACACATCGTCACTGTAGAGATAAGACCTGCGAGACACACACATCGTCACTGTAGAGATAAGACCTGTGAGACACACACATCGTCACTGTAAAGATAAGACCTGCGAGACACACACATCGTCACTGTAGAGATAAGACCTGCGAGACACACACATCGTCACTGTAGAGATAAGACCTGCAGGACACACACATGGTCACTGTAGAGATAAGACCTGCAGGACACACACATCGTCACTGTAGAGATAAGACCTGTGAGACACACACATCGTCACTGTAGAGATAAGACCTGCAGGACACACACATCGTCACTGTAGAGATAAGACCTGCGAGACACACGCATCGTCACTGTAGAGATAAGACCTGCGAGACACACACATCGTCACTGTAGAGATAAGACCTGCAGGACACACACATCGTCACTGTAGAGATAAGACCTGCGAGACACACGCATCGTCACTGTAGAGATAAGACCTGCGAGACACACACATCGTCACTGTAGATATAAGACCTGCGAGACACACACATCGTCACTGTAGAGATAAGACCTGTGAGACACACACGTCGTCACTGTAGAGATAAGACCTGCGAGACACACACATCGACACTGTAAAGATAAGACCTGTGAGACACACACATCGTCACTGTAGAGATAAGACCTGCGAGACACACACATCGTCACTGTAGAGATAAGACCTGCAGAACACACATCGTCACTGTAGAGATAAGACCTGCAGAACACACATCGTCACTGTAGAGATAAGACCTGTGAGACACACACATCGTCACTGTAAAGATAAGACCTGCGAGACACACACATCGTCACTGTAGAGATAAGACCTGCGAGACACACACATCGTCACTGTAGAGATAAGACCTGCAGGACACACACATGGTCACTGTAGAGATAAGACCTGCAGGACACACACATCGTCACTGTAGAGATAAGACCTGTGAGACACACACATCGTCACTGTAGAGATAAGACCTGCAGGACACACACATCGTCACTGTAGAGATAAGACCTGCGAGACACACGCATCGTCACTGTAGAGATAAGACCTGCGAGACACACACATCGTCACTGTAGAGATAAGACCTGCGAGACACACACATAGTCACTGTAGAGATAAGACCTGCGAGACACACACATCGTCACTGTAGAGATAAGACCTGCGAGACACACACATCGTCACTGTAGAGATAAGACCTGCAGGACACACATCGTCACTGTAGAGATAAGACCTGCAGGACACACACATCGTCACTGTAGATATAAGACATGTGAGACACACACATCGTCACTGTAGAGATAAGACCTGCAGGACACACACATCGTCACTGTAGAGATAAGACCTGCGAGACACACACATCGTCACTGTAAAGATAAGACCTGCAGGACACACACATCGTCACTGTAGAGATAAGACCTGCGAGACACACGCATCGTCACTGTAGAGATAACACCTGCGAGACACACGCATCGTCACTGTAGAGATAAGACCTGCAGAACACACACATGGTCACTGTAGAGATAAGACCTGCAGGACACACACATCGTCACTGTAGAGATAAGACCTGTGAGACACACACATCGTCACTGTAGAGATAAGACATGCAGGACACACACATCGTCACTGTAGAGATAAGACCTGCGAGACACACGCATCGTCACTGTAGAGATAAGACCTGCGAGACACACACATCGTCACTGTAGAGATAAGACCTGCGAGACACACACATCGTCACTGTAGAGATAAGACCTGCGAGACAAACACATCGTCACTGTAGAGATAAGACCTGCGAGACACACATATCGTCACTGTAGAGATAAGACCTGCAGGACACACATCGTCACTGTAGAGATAAGACCTGCAGGACACACACATCGTCACTGTAGATATAAGACATGTGAGACACACACATCGTCACTGTAGAGATAAGACCTGCAGGACACACACATCGTCACTGTAGAGATAAGACCTGCGAGACACACGCATCGTCACTGTAGAGATAAGACCTGCGAGACACACACATCGTCACTGTAAAGATAAGACCTGCAGGACACACACATCGTCATTGTAGAGATAAGACCTGCGAGACACACGCATCGTCACTGTAGAGATAAGACCTGCAAGACACGCATCGTCACTGTAGAGATAAGACCTGCAGGACACACACATCGTCACTGTAGAGATAAGACCTGCAGGACACACACATCGTCACTGTAGAGATAAGACCTGTGAGACACACACATCGTCACTGTAGAGATAAGACCTGCAGGACACACACATCGTCACTGTAGAGATAAGACCTGCGAGACACACACATCGTCACTGTAGAGATAACACCTGCGAGACACACACATCGTCACTGTAGAGATAAGACCTGCGAGACACACACATCGTCACTGTGGAGATAAGACCTGCGAGACACACACATCGTCATTGTAGAGATAAGACCTGCGAGACACACACATCGTAGACACACTGTAGAGATAAGATCTGCGAGACACACACATCGTCACTGTCGAGATAAGACCTGTGAGACACACACATGCTCGCTGTAGAGATAAGACCTGCGAGACACACACATCGTCACTGCAACTATTTTATAAATACAAACGTTTATGATTTCTTCACTACATACAATATAAGAAGATGAACAGAGGTATATATCTAACACGACAGTGATATTAAGCTATAATATATGCCTCGGGCTAAGACTGATATCAATTTGTGATATTTGGTTCAGAAAAAGGAAGTGATATAAAGTTGTGATATTTGACAAGAGATACGGCTGTAATATCAGTTGTCAGTGGTTACATGGTTCGCATTGCAGTTCGCTGCGGTGGTCACGTGATTACCGAGACTGAACACGTGAGTAACGAGACTCGCCGACATAAGACGACACCCTGCATAACCGACATAAAAATCGGTGTCATGGCAACCACCCGAGCCGCTGGGTGGTCAGGTGTCTTGGCAACAGCCCAGGCACAGCACCCCCAGCACCACCCTCACCACCCCATCATTCCCAGCATCACCCCTACCATCCCCATGCATCCCCCACATGTTCACCCGTGACCCACAGCCCCGTACCCCCCCCCCTTTCCACCCGTGACCCACAGCCCCACCCCGCCCTCCACGTCACTCAAGCACACACTTCAGCACCGATCATTGTCTGTCATAGTAAACAATTAGTCTGTCAGTGGTCAGCCCGCACCACGGGGTGTGTGTGTGGGGGGAGGGGGGAGGGGGTCCGGCACACCCACCATAATACTGTCGCTCGTGGTGAGATGATTTCAGGGGAGAGAGAGAGGAGTGGGTGGGGGGGGGGCATTAAACCGCGTCAGTGGTCTTGTTCCAGAAACATGCCGCAATTTGTCTATGGCTTGTGGGAGGGACGGAGGGTTGCAGGGCGAGGGAGAGGGAAGGGGAAAGACGGATGGGCAGGCTGGGATAGATGCAGGAGAGGCGGGGAGAGAGGAAGGGAGGGAGAGGGAGGGAGAAAGGGAGAGGGAAGTAGGGTTGCAGGGTGAGGAGGGGGGAGAGGGAGGGACGGAGGGTTGCAGGGCGAGGGAGGGAGGGTTACAGGTTCAGAAGGAAGGGAGATGTAGGGAGGGTTGCAGGGTGAGGGAGGAAGGGAGAGGGAAGGTAATCCATCTCACCCTGCAACCCTCCCTCCCTCTCCCTTCCTTCCTTCTGAACCTGCAACCATCCCTCACTCTCCATCCTTCACCCAGCAACCCTCCCTACCTTCTGAACCTGCAACCATGCCGCGGAGACGCAGTCTCACCCTTCTCTCATATTATCATCCTCTTACCTCGCAGTCTCACCCTTCTCTCATATTATCATCCTCTTACCTCGCAGTCTCACCCTTCTCTAAGATTATCATCCTCTTACCTCGCAGTCTCACCCTTCTCTCATATTATCATCCTCTTACCTCGCAGTCTCACCCTTCTCTCATATTATCATCCTCTTACCTCGCAGTCTCACCCTTCTCTCATATTATCATCCTCTTACCTCGCAGTATCACCCTTCTCTCATATTATCATCCTCTTACCTCGCAGTCTCACCCTTCTCTCATATTATCATCCTCTTACCTCGCAGTCTCACCCTTTATCCCATATTATCATCCTCTTACCTCGCAGTATCACCCTTCTCTCATATTATCATCCTCTTACCTCGCAGTCTCACCCTTCTCTCATATTATCATCCTCTTACCTCGCAGTCTCACCCTTCTCTCATATTATCATCCTCTTACCTCGCAGTATCACCCTTCTTTCATATTATCATCCTCTCACCTCGCAGTCTCATCCTTCTCTCATATTATCATCCTCTTACCTCGCAGGCTCACCCTTCTCTAAGATTATCATCCTCTTACCTCGCAGGTTCACCCTTCTCTCATATTATCATCCTCTTACCTCGCAGTCTCACCCTTCTCTCATATTATCATCCTCTTACCTCGCAGTCTCACCCTTCTCTCATATTATCATCCTCTTACCTCGCAGTCTCACCCTTCTCTCATATTATCATCCTCTTACCTCGCAGTATCACCCTTCTCTCATATTATCATCCTCTTACCTCGCAGTCTCACCCTTCTCTCATATTATCATCCTCTTACCTCGCAGTATCACCCTTCTCTCATATTATCATCCTCTTACCTCGCAGTATCACCCTTCTCTCATATTATCATCCTCTTACCTCGCAGTCTCACCCTTCTCTCATATTATCATCCTCTTACCTCGCAGTCTCACCCTTCTCTCATATTATCATCCTCTTACCTCGCAGTATCACCCTTCTCTCATATTATCATCCTGTCACCTCGCAGTCTCATCCTTCTCTCATATTATCATCCTCTTACCTCGCAGGCTCACCCTTCTCTAAGATTATCATCCTCTTACCTCGCAGGCTCACCCTTCTCTCATATTATCATCCTCTTACCTCGCAGTCTCACCCTTCTCTCATATTATCATCCTCTTACCTCGCAGTCTCACCCTTCTCTCATATTATCATCCTCTTACCTCGCAGTCTCATCCTTCTCTCATATTATCATCCTCTTACCTCGCAGGCTCACCCTTCTCTCATATTATCATCCTCTTACCTCGCAGTCTCACCCTTCTCTCATATTATCATCCTCTTACCTCGCAGTATCACCCTTCTCTCATATTATCATCCTCTTACCTCGCAGTCTCACCCTTCTCTCATATTATCATCCTCTTACCTCGCAGTCTCACCCTTCTCTCATATTATCATCCTCTCACCTCGCAGTCTCATCCTTCTCTCATATTATCATCCTCTCACCTCGCAGTCTCACCCTTCTCTCATATTATCATCCTCTTACCTCGCAGTATCACCCTTCTCTCATATTATCATCCTCTTACCTCGCAGTCTCACCCTTCTCTCATATTATCATCATCTTACCTCGCAGTCTCACCCTTCTCTCATATTATCATCCTCTTACCTCGCAGTCTCACCCTTCTCTCATATTATCATCCTCTTACCTCGCAGTCTCACCCTTCTCTCATATTATCATCCTCTTATCTCGCAGTCTCACCCTTCTCTCATATTATCATCCTCTTACCTCGCAGTCTCACCCTTCTCTAATATTATCATCCTCTCACCTCGCAGTCTCATCCATCCTCTTTTAAAGTCGCATTCTCTCCTCTCCAAATGCCTACCCCCCCCCCCCCCCCACCTCCCTCCTCAGTACCTCCCTGCTCCCCCGCCATGACCCATTCCCTTTGAGTACGCCCCTCCCCCCCTCCCAGTTGTCTTCCCCACATCCTCACCCCTCCCTCCGTCCCAGTTGTCTTCCTCACCCTTCACCCCCTCCCAGTTGTCTCACCGCCCCCTCACCCCTCCCTCCCTCCCTCCCAGTTGTTTCGCCCACCCCCTCACCCCGCTCCCTTGGGTCCTCGGGTTGCCAGGATCTCAGCGACATCCAAGTGGGGTGGCGGCAGCCCAAGGTCATCCCAGCCACCCAAGGTCATCACAGCAGCGACGAGCCCCGGACGGCCTTGAACCATGACCTATATAGAGCTGGTCACGTGTCCCTCATTCATGACACTCCCCTCGTGGACCACAGGCCCTCGCAGTGGTTAGGGGGTGGGGGGGTGAGGGGGTGTTTGGGGGGGGGGGGGGTAAGATTGTCCCCAAGCCAGACCAAGAGACGGTGCGGTGGCCGGGTGTGTTTTTAGAGAGCCGCGGTGTTTAAGGAGACTCCCTGCTCAAGGCTGCACCCTCGGCCTCCACGGCCGCCCTGAGCACCCTTTGTTCTCAGTGAGCAAGAGTTTCTGTGGCCTCACTGTACGTCCAGCCACGGCCGCCCTGAGCACCCTTTGTTCTCAGTGAGCAAGAGGTTCTGTGGCCTCACTGTACGTCCAGCCACGGCCGCCCTGAGCACCCTTTGTTCTCAGTGAGCAAGAGGTTCTGTGGCCTCACTGTACGTCCAGCCACGGCCGCCCTGAGCACCCTTTGTTCTCAGTGAGCAAGAGGTTCTGTGGCCTCACTGTACGTCCAGCCACGGCCCTGAGCACCCTTTGTTCTCAGTGAGCAAGAGGTTCTGTGGCCTCACTGTACGTCCAGCCACGGCCGCCCTGAGCACCCTTTGTTCTCAGTGAGCAAGAGGTTCTGTGGCCTCACTGTACGTCCAGCCACGGCCGCCCTGAGCACCCTTTGTTCTCAGTGAGCAAGAGGTTCTGTGGCCTCACTGTACGTCCAGCCACGGCCGCCCTGAGCACCCTTTGTTCTCAGTGAGCAAGAGGTTCTGTGGCCTCACTGTACGTCCAGCCACGGCCGCCCTGAGCACCCTTTGTTCTCAGTGAGCAAGAGGTTCTGTGGCCTCACTGTACGTCCAGCCACGGCCGCCCTGAGCACCCTTTGTTCTCAGTGAGCAAGAGGTTCTGTGGCCTCACTGTACGTCCAGCCACGGCCGGTGAATGCCGCGGCCATGAAACCAAGCAATAAATACATGAATATTTCACACTGATCAGTGCATTAGGCTCCCCGGGTCCTCAAGCTGTCACCGCCACAGGCAGTCGTCAGTGGGGGTCACCCTCACCCTCACCGCCAAGGGCAGTCGTCAGCGGGGGTCACCCTCACCGCCACGGGCAGTCGTCAGCGGGGGTCACCCTTACCGCCACAGGCAGTCGTCAGTGGGGGTCACCCTCACCGTCACGGGCAGTCGTCAGCGGGGGTCACCCTCACCGCCACGGGCAGTCGTCAGTTGGGGTCACCCTCATCGCCACGGGCAGTCGTCAGCGGGGGTCACCCTGACCGCCACAGGCAGTCGTCAGCGGGGGTCACCCTCACCGCCACAGCGAGGTACCGTCACCCACTCATTACGGGGGTGGGAGGGGGCGGGGACAGCAACTGCGGGGTGAGGGCCAGGGCGAGGGCCGGAGGGGGGGTGGGGGGGTCGAGGCATGACGCCAGACCAGTGCGTGGTGTCAGACCAGTGTGCGGTGTCAGACCAGTGTGTGCTGTCAGACCAGTGTGTGCTGTCAGACCAGCGTGGGGTGTCAGACCAGTGTGGGGTGTCAGACCAGTGCATAGTGCCAGACCAGTGTGCCGTGTCAGACCAGTGTGTGGTGTCAGACCAGTGTGCGGTGTCAGACCAATGCGTGGTGTCAGACCAGTGTGGGGTGTCAGAATAGTCTGTGGTGTCGGACCAGTGTGAGGTGTCAGACCAGTGCATGGTGTCAGACCAATGTGTGGTGTCAGACCAGTGTGTGGTGTCAGACCAGCGTGGGGTGTCAGACCAGTGTGTGGTGTCAGACCAGTGTGTGGTGTCAGACCAGTGCGTGGTGTCAGACCAGTGTGGGGTGCCAGACCAGTGTGTGGTGTCAGACCAGTGTGTGGTGTCAGACCAGTGTGTGGTGTCAGACCAGTGTGGGGTGCCAGACCAGTGTGTGGTGTCAGACCAGTGTGGGGTGTCAGACCAGTGTGTGGTGTCAGACCAGTGTGGGGTGTCAGACCAGTGCGTGGTGTTAGACCAGTGTGTGGTGTCCGACCAGTGTGTGGTGTCAGACCAGTGTGGGGTGTCAGACCAGTGCATGGTGTCAGACCAGTGTGGGGTGTCAGACCAGTGTGGGGTGTCAGACCAGTGTGTGGTGTCAGACCAGTGTGCGGTGTCAGACCAGTGTGTGGTGTTAGACCAGTGTGTGGTGTCCGACCAGTGTGTGGTGTCCGACCAGTGTGTGGTGTCAGACCAGTGTGGGGTGTCAGACCAGTGCATGGTGTCAGACCAGTGTGGGGTGTCAGACCAGTGTGGGGTGTCAGACCAGTGTGGGTTGTCAGACCAGTGTGTGGTGTCAGACCAGTGTGCGGTGTCAGACCAGTGTGTGGTGTCAGACCAGTGTGCGGTGTCAGACCAGTGCATAGTGCCAGACCAGTGTGCCGTGTCAGACCAGTGTGTGGTGTCAGACCAGTGTGCGGTGTCAGACCAATGTGTGGTGTCAGACCAGTGTGGGGTGTCAGACCAGTGGGTGGGGTCGGACCAGTGTGGGGTGTCAGACCAGTGCATGGTGTCAGATCAGTGTGTGGTGTCAGACCAGTGTGTGGTGTCAGACCAGCGTGGGGTGCCAGACCACTTCATGGTGTCAGACCAGTGTGGGGTGTCAGACCAGTGCGTGGTGTCAGACCAGCGTGGGGTGCCAGACCAGTGCATGGTGTCAGACCAGTGTGGGGTGTCAGACCAGTGCATGGTGTCAGACCAGTGTGTGGTGTCAGACCAGTGTGTGGTGTCAGACCAGAGTGGGGTGCCAGACCAGTGCATGGTGTCAGACCAATGTGGGGTGTCAGACCAGTGTGTGGTGTCAGACCAGTGTGGGGTGTCAAACCAGTGCATGGTGTCAGACCAGTGTGTGGTGTCAGACCAGTGTGTAATGTCAGACCAGCGTGGGATGCCAGACCAGTGCATGCTGTCAGACCAGTGTGTGGTGTCAGACCAGTGTGTGGTGTCAGACCAGTGTGTGGTGTCAGACCAGTGTGTGGTGTCAGACCAGTGTGCGGTGTCAGACCAGTGTGGGGTGTCAGACCAGTTCGGGGTACCAGACCAGTGCATGGTGTCAGACCAGTGTGTGGTGTCAGACCAGTGTGGGGTATCACACCAGTGTGTGGTGTCAGACCAGTGCGTGGTGTCAGACCAGTGCGTGGTGTCAGACCAGTGTGTGGTGTCAGACCAGTGCGTGGTGTCAGACCAGTGTGGGGTGCCAGACCAGTGTGTGGTGTCGAACCAGTGTGTGGTGTCAGACCAGTGTGTGGTGTCAGACCAGTGTGGCGTGCCAGACCAGTGTGTGGTGTCAGATTAGTGTGGGGTGTCAGACCAGTGTGTGGTGTCAGACCAGTGTGGGGTGTCAGACCAGTGCGTGGTGTTAGACCAGTGTGTGGTGTCCGACCAGTGTGTGGTGTCAGACCAGTGTGGGGTGTCAGACCAGTGCGTGGTGTTAGACCAGTGTGTGGTGTCCGACCAGTGTGTGGTGTCAGACCAGTGTGGGGTGTCAGACCAGTGCATGGTGTCAGAGCAGTGTGGGGTGTCAGACCAGTGTGGGGTGTCAGACCAGTGTGGGTTGTCAGACCAGTGTGTGGTGTCAGACCAGTGTGCGGTGTCAGACCAGTGTGTGGTGTTAGACCAGTGTGTGGTGTCCGACCAGTGCATGGTGTCAGACCAGTGTGTGGTGTCAGACCAGTGTGGGGTATCACACCAGTGTGTGGTGTCAGACCAGTGCGTGGTGTCAGACCAGTGCGTGGTGTCAGACCAGTGTGGGGTGCCAGACCAGTGTGTGGTGTCGAACCAGTGTGTGGTGTCAGACCAGTGTGTGGTGTCAGACCAGTGTGGCGTGCCAGACCAGTGTGTGGTGTCAGACCAGTGTGGGGTGTCAGACCAGTGTGTGGTGTCAGACCAGTGTGGGGTGTCAGACCAGTGCGTGGTGTTAGACCAGTGAGTGGTGTCCGACCAGTGTGTGGTGTCAGACCAGTGTGGGGTGTCAGACCAGTGCATGGTGTCAGACCAGTGTGGGGTGTCAGACCAGTGTGAGCCTATAGCTCGTATAACGACACTATTAAATGGTTTCACTATGGCTCACCGGTGTAGAGTAGAATGACACTATTAAATGGTTTCACAATGGCTCACCGGTGTAGAGTAGAATGACACTATTAAATGGTTTCACTATGGCTCACCGGTGTAGAGTATAATGACACTATTAAATGGTTTCACTATGGCTCCCTGGTGTAGAGTATAATGACACTATTAAATGGTTTCACTATGGCTCACCGGTGTAGAGTATAATGACACTATTAAATGGTTTCACTATGGCTCACCGGTGTAGAAAAGAATGACACTATTAAATGGTTTCACTATGGCTCACCGGTGTAGAGTATAATGACACTATTAAATGGTTTCACTATGGCTCACCGGTGTAGAGTATAATGACACTATTAAATGGTTTCACTATGGCTCACCGGTGTAGAGTATAATGACACTATTAAATGTTTTCACTATGGCTCACCGGTGTAGAGTATAATGACACTATTAAATGGTTTCACTATGGCTCACCGGTGTAGAGTATAATGACACTATTAAATGGTTTCACTATGGCTCACCGGTGTTGAGTATAATGACACTATTAAATGGTTTCACTATGGCTCACCGGTGTAGAGTATAATGACACTATTAAATGGTTTCACTATGGCTCACCGGTGTAGAGTATAATGACACTATTAAATGGTTTCACCATGGCTCACCGGTGTAGAGTAGAATGACACTATTAAATGGTTTCACTATGGCTCACCGGTGTAGAGTATAATGACACTATTAAATGTTTTCACTATGGCTCACCGGTGTAGAGTATAATGACACTATTAAATGGTTTCACTATGGCTCACCGGTGTAGAGTATAATGACACTATTAAATGCACCCCACTCCCACCTTAAACCCCCACTCTCACTTCACACCCCACTCTTCCTCTACAGCCCCACTCTCACCCTTCCCTACGCTCTAAGCCTACACCCCCATGTCACCCTACACCCCATTCACCCCACACCGCTACCTTGCCCCTCCCCCACCCCCCGACCGCACCTCGCACCCCCGCCCCACCCCCATGTTGCCCCCAGCGACCGTTCGGCGTGTCTCCGGACGAGCAGGAAGTTCAATTTGTCAGGGCTACGGGGAGTGAGGTCTGCGTCATTGTGTGAGGGTCACGGGGCGCGGCCGGCTGTGACAGGCGGGGAGGGCAGGAATGGAGGGGTGGGGCGGAGGGCGGGGAGGGCAGTGGGGTGGGGCGGAGAGCGGGGAGGGCAGTGGGGTGGAGGGTGGGACGGAGGGCGTTCAGACAGGGGTCAGGAGGTGACATCCCGGCTGTCTATAGGCTTGGAGCCTTGATACCATGACAGACTGGCTGTCTATAGGCTTGGAGCCTTGATACCATGACAGACTGGCTGTCTATAGGCTTGGAGCCTTGATACTATGACAGACTAGCTGTCTATAGGCTTGGAGCCTTGATACTACGACAGACTCGCTGTCTATAGGCTTGGAGCCTTGATACCATGACAGACTCGCTGTCTATAGGCTTGGAGCCTTGATACCATGACAGACTGGCTGTCTATAGGCTTGGAGCCTTGATACCATGACAGACTGGTTGTCTATAGGCTTGGAGCTTTGATACCATGACAGACTCGCTGTCTATAGGTTTGGAGCCTTGATACCATGACAGACTCGCTGTCTATAGGCTTGGAGCCTTGATACCATGACAGACTGCTGTCTATAGGCTTGGTGCCTTGTTAACCATGACAGACTCGCTGTCTATAGGCTTGGAGCCTTGATACCATGACAGACTCGCTGTCTATAGGCTTGGAGCCTTGATACCATGACAGACTCGCTTTCTATAGGCTTGGAGCCTTGATACCATGACAGACTCGCTGTCTATAGGCTTGGAGCCTTGATACCATGACAGACTCGCTGTCTATAGGCTTGGAGCCTTGATACCATGACAGACTGCTCTCTATAGGCTTGGTGCCTTGTTAACCATGACAGACTGGCTGTCTATAGGCTTGGAGCCTTGATACCATGACAGACTCGCTGTCTATAGGCTTGGAGCCTTGATACCATGACAGACTGGCTGTCTATAGACTTGGAGCCTTGATACCATGACAGACTCGCTGCCTATAGGCTTGGAGCCTTGATACCATGACAGACTCGCTGCCTATAGGCTTGGAGCCTTGATACCATGACAGACTCGCTGTCTATAGGCTTGGAGCCTTGATACCATGACAGACTCGCTGTCTATAGGCTTGGAGCCTTGCTACCATGACAGACTCGCTGTCTATAGGCTTGGAGCCTTGATACCATGACAGACTCGCTGTCTATAGGCTTGGAGCCTTGATACCATGACAGACTCGCTGTCTATAGGCTTGGAGTCTTGATACCATGACAGACTCGCTGTCTATAGGCTTGGAGCCTTGATACCATGACAGACTCGCTGTTTATAGGCTTGGAGCCTTGATACCATGACAGACTCGCTGTCTATAGGCTTGGTGCCTTGATACCATGACAGACTCGCTGTCTATAGGCTTGGAGCCTTGATACCATGACAGACTGGCTGTCTATAGGCTTGGAGCCTTGATACCATGACAGACTGGCTGTCTGTAGACTTGGAGCCTTGATACCATGACAGACTGGCTGTCTATGGGCTTGGAGCCTTGATACCATGACAGACTCGCTGTCTATAGGCTTGGAGCCTTGATACCATGACAGACTCGTTGTCTATAGGTTTGGAGCCTTGATACCATGACAGACTCGCTGTCTATAGGCTTGGAGCCTTGATACTATGACAGACTCGCTGTCTATAGGCTTGGAGCCTTGATACCATGACAGACTGGCTGTCTATAGGCTTGGAGCCTTGATACCATGACAGACTCGCTGTCTATAGGCTTGGAGCCTTGATACCATGACAGACTCGCTGTCTATAGGCTTGGAGCCTTGATACCATGACAGACTGGCTGTCTATAGGCTTGGAGCCTTGATACCATGACAGACTGGCTGTCTATAGACTTGGAGCCTTGATACCATGACAGACTCGCTGTCTATAGGCTTGGAGCCTTGATACCATGACAGACTGGCTGTCTATAGGCTTGGAGCCTTGATACCATGACAGACTCGCTGTCTATAGGCTTGGAGCCTTATATACCATGACAGACTCGCTGTCTATAGGCTTGGAGCCTTGATACCATGACAGACTGGCTGTCTATAGGCTTGGTGCCTTGTTAACCATGACAGACTCGCTGTCTATAGGCTTGGAGCCTTGATACCATGACAGACTCGCTGTCTATAGGCTTGGAGCCTTGATACCATGACAGACTCGCTGTTTATAGGCTTGGAGCCTTGATACCATGACAGACTCGCTGTCTATAGGCTTGGTCCCTTGATACCATGACAGACTCGCTGTCTATAGGCTTGGAGCCTTGATACCATGACAGACTCGCTGTCTATAGGCTTGGAGCCTTGATACAATGACAGACTCATTGTCTATAGGTTTGGAGCCTTGATACTATGACAGACTCGCTGTCTATAGGCTTGGAGCCTTGATACTATGACAGACTCGCTGTCTATAGGCTTGGAGCCTTGATACCATGACAGACTCGCTGTCTATAGGCTTGGTGCCTTGATACCATGACAGACTGGCTGTCTATAGGCTTGGAGCCTTGATACTATGACAGAATCGCTGTCTATAGGCTTGGAGCCTTGTTAACCATGACAGACTCGCTGTCTATAGGCTTGGAGCCTTGATACCATGACAGACTGGCTGTCTGTAGGCTTGGAGCCTTGATACCATGACAGACTCGCTGTCTATAGGCTTGGAGCCTTGATACCATGACAGACTCGCTGTCTATAGGCTTGGAGCCTTGATACCATGACAGACTCGCTGTCTATAGGCTTGGAGCCTTGATACCATGACAGACTCGCTGTCTATAGGCTTGGAGCCTTGATACCATGACAGACTCGCTGTCTATAGACTTGGAGCCTTGATACCATGACAGACTCGCTGTCTATAGGCTTGGAGCCTTGATACCATGACAGACTGGCTGTCTATAGGCTTGGAGCCTTGATACCATGACAGACTCGCTGTCTATAGGCTTGGAGCCTTGATACCATGACAGACTCGCTGTCTATAGGCTTGGAGCCTTGATACCATGACAGACTCGCTGCCTATAGGCTTGGAGCCTTGATACTATGACAGACTCGCTGTCTATAGGCTTGGAGCCTTGATACCATGACAGACTCGCTGTCTATAGGCTTGGAGCCTTGATACCATGACAGACTGGCTGTCTATAGGCTTGGAGCCTTGATACTATGACAGAATCGCTGTCTATAGGCTTGGAGCCTTGTTAACCATGACAGACTCGCTGTCTATAGGCTTGGAGCCTTGATACCATGACAGACTGGCTGTCTTTAGGCTTGGAGCCTTGATACCATGACAGACTCGCTGTCTATAGGCTTGGAGCCTTGATACCATGACAGACTCGCTGTCTATAGGCTTGGAGCCTTGATACCATGACAGACTCGCTGTCTATAGGCTTGGAGCCTTGATACCATGACAGACTCGCTGTCTAAAGACTTGGAGCCTTGATACCATGACAGACTCGCTGTCTATAGGCTTGGAGCCTTGATACCATGACAGACTGGCTGTCTATAGGCTTGGAGCCTTGATACCATGACAGACTCGCTGTCTATAGGCTTGGAGCCTTGATACCATGACAGACTCGCTGTCTATAGGCTTGGAGCCTTGATACCATGACAGACTCGCTGTCTATAGGCTTGGAGCCTTGATACCATGACAGACTCGCTGTATATAGGCTTGGAGCCTTGATACCATGACAGACTCGCTGTCTATAGACTTGGAGCCTTGATACCATGACAGACTCGCTGTCTATAGGCTTGGAGCCTTGATACCATGACAGACTGGCTGTCTATAGGCTTGGAGCCTTATATACCATGACAGACTCGCTGTCTATAGGCTTGGAGCCTTGATACCATGACAGACTCGCTGTCTATAGGCTTGGAGCCTTGATACCATGACAGACTCGCTGTCTATAGGCTTGGAGCCTTGATACCATGACAGACTCGCTGTCTATAGGCTTGGAGCCTTGATACCATGACAGACTCGCTGTCTATAGGCTTGGAGCCTTGATACCATGACAGACTCGCTGTCTATAGGCTTGGAGCCTTGATACCATGACAGACTCGCTGTTTATAGGCTTGGAGCCTTGATACCATGACAGACTCGCTGTCTATAGGCTTGGTGCCTTGATACCATGACAGACTCGCTGTCTATAGGCTTGGAACCTTGATACCATGACAGACTCGCTGTCTATAGGCTTGGAGCCTTGATACCATGACAGACTCGCTGTCTATAGGCTTGGAGTCTTGATACCATGACAGACTCGCTGTTTATAGGCTTGGAGCCTTGATACCATGACAGACTCGCTGTCTATAGGCTTGGAGCCTTGATACCATGACAGACTCGCTTTCTATAGGCTTGGAGCCTTGATACCATGACAGACTCGCTGTCTATAGGCTTGGAGCCTTGATACCATGACAGACTCGCTGTCTATAGGCTTGGAGCCTTGATACCATGACAGACTGCTCTCTATAGGCTTGGTGCCTTGTTAACCATGACAGACTCGCTGTCTATAGGCTTGGAGCCTTGATACCATGACAGACTCGCTGTCTATAGGCTTGGAGCCTTGATACCATGACAGACTGGCTGTCTATAGACTTGGAGCCTTGATACCATGACAGACTCGCTGCCTATAGGCTTGGAGCCTTGATACCATGACAGACTCGCTGCCTATAGGCTTGGAGCCTTGATACCATGACAGACTCGCTGTCTATAGGCTTGGAGCCTTGATACCATGACAGACTCGCTGTCTATAGGCTTGGAGCCTTGCTACCATGACAGACTCGCTGTCTATAGGCTTGGAGCCTTGATACCATGACAGACTCGCTGTCTATAGGCTTGGAGCCTTGATACCATGACAGACTCGCTGTCTATAGGCTTGGAGTCTTGATACCATGACAGACTCGCTGTCTATAGGCTTGGAGCCTTGATACCATGACAGACTCGCTGTTTATAGGCTTGGAGCCTTGATACCATGACAGACTCGCTGTCTATAGGCTTGGTGCCTTGATACCATGACAGACTCGCTGTCTATAGGCTTGGAGCCTTGATACCATGACAGACTGGCTGTCTATAGGCTTGGAGCCTTGATACCATGACAGACTGGCTGTCTGTAGACTTGGAGCCTTGATACCATGACAGACTGGCTGTCTATGGGCTTGGAGCCTTGATACCATGACAGACTCGCTGTCTATAGGCTTGGAGCCTTGATACCATGACAGACTCGTTGTCTATAGGTTTGGAGCCTTGATACCATGACAGACTCGCTGTCTATAGGCTTGGAGCCTTGATACTATGACAGACTCGCTGTCTATAGGCTTGGAGCCTTGATACCATGACAGACTGGCTGTCTATAGGCTTGGAGCCTTGATACCATGACAGACTCGCTGTCTATAGGCTTGGAGCCTTGATACCATGACAGACTCGCTGTCTATAGGCTTGGAGCCTTGATACCATGACAGACTGGCTGTCTATAGGCTTGGAGCCTTGATACCATGACAGACTGGCTGTCTATAGACTTGGAGCCTTGATACCATGACAGACTCGCTGTCTATAGGCTTGGAGCCTTGATACCATGACAGACTGGCTGTCTATAGGCTTGGAGCCTTGATACCATGACAGACTCGCTGTCTATAGGCTTGGAGCCTTATATACCATGACAGACTCGCTGTCTATAGGCTTGGAGCCTTGATACCATGACAGACTGGCTGTCTATAGGCTTGGTGCCTTGTTAACCATGACAGACTCGCTGTCTATAGGCTTGGAGCCTTGATACCATGACAGACTCGCTGTCTATAGGCTTGGAGCCTTGATACCATGACAGACTCGCTGTTTATAGGCTTGGAGCCTTGATACCATGACAGACTCGCTGTCTATAGGCTTGGTCCCTTTATACCATGACAGACTCGCTGTCTATAGGCTTGGAGCCTTGATACCATGACAGACTCGCTGTCTATAGGCTTGGAGCCTTGATACCATGACAGACTCATTGTCTATAGGTTTGGAGCCTTGATACTATGACAGACTCGCTGTCTATAGGCTTGGAGCCTTGATACTATGACAGACTCGCTGTCTATAAGCTTGGAGCCTTGATACCATGACAGACTCGCTGTCTATAGGCTTGGTGCCTTGATACCATGACAGACTGGCTGTCTATAGGCTTGGAGCCTTGATACTATGACAGAATCGCTGTCTATAGGCTTGGAGCCTTGTTAACCATGACAGACTCGCTGTCTATAGGCTTGGAGCCTTGATACCATGACAGACTGGCTGTCTGTAGGCTTGGAGCCTTGATACCATGACAGACTCGCTGTCTATAGGCTTGGAGCCTTGATACCATGACAGACTCGCTGTCTATAGGCTTGGAGCCTTGATACCATGACAGACTCGCTGTCTATAGGCTTGGAGCCTTGATACCATGACAGACTCGCTGTCTATAGGCTTGGAGCCTTGATACCATGACAGACTCGCTGTCTATAGACTTGGAGCCTTGATACCATGACAGACTCGCTGTCTATAGGCTTGGAGCCTTGATACCATGACAGACTGGCTGTCTATAGGCTTGGAGCCTTGATACCATGACAGACTCGCTGTCTATAGGCTTGGAGCCTTGATACCATGACAGACTCGCTGTCTATAGGCTTGGAGCCTTGATACCATGACAGACTCGCTGCCTATAGGCTTGGAGCCTTGATACTATGACAGACTCGCTGTCTATAGGCTTGGAGCCTTGATACCATGACAGACTCGCTGTCTATAGGCTTGGAGCCTTGATACCATGACAGACTGGCTGTCTATAGGCTTGGAGCCTTGATACTATGACAGAATCGCTGTCTATAGGCTTGGAGCCTTGTTAACCATGACAGACTCGCTGTCTATAGGCTTGGAGCCTTGATACCATGACAGACTGGCTGTCTTTAGGCTTGGAGCCTTGATACCATGACAGACTCGCTGTCTATAGGCTTGGAGCCTTGATACCATGACAGACTCGCTGTCTATAGGCTTGGAGCCTTGCTACCATGACAGACTCGCTGTCTATAGGCTTGGAGCCTTGATACCATGACAGACTCGCTGTCTATAGACTTGGAGCCTTGATACCATGACAGACTCGCTGTCTATAGGCTTGGAGCCTTGATACCATGACAGACTGGCTGTCTATAGGCTTGGAGCCTTGATACCATGACAGACTCGCTGTCTATAGGCTTGGAGCCTTGATACCATGACAGACTCGCTGTCTATAGGCTTGGAGCCTTGATACCATGACAGACTCGCTGTCTATAGGCTTGGAGCCTTGATACCATGACAGACTCGCTGTATATAGGCTTGGAGCCTTGATACCATGACAGACTCGCTGTCTATAGACTTGGAGCCTTGATACCATGACAGACTCGCTGTCTATAGGCTTGGAGCCTTGATACCATGACAGACTGGCTGTCTATAGGCTTGGAGCCTTATATACCATGACAGACTGGCTGTCTATAGGCTTGGAGCCTTGATACCATGACAGACTCGCTGTCTATAGGCTTGGAGCCTTGATACCATGACAGACTCGCTGTCTATAGGCTTGGAGCCTTGATACCATGACAGACTCGCTGTCTATAGGCTTGGAGCCTTGATACCATGACAGACTCGCTGTCTATAGGCTTGGAGCCTTGATACCATGACAGACTCGCTGTCTATAGGCTTGGAGCCTTGATACCATGACAGACTCGCTGTTTATAGGCTTGGAGCCTTGATACCATGACAGACTCGCTGTCTATAGGCTTGGTGCCTTGATACCATGACAGACTCGCTGTCTATAGACTTGGAACCTTGATACCATGACAGACTCGCTGTCTATAGGCTTGGAGCCTTGATACCATGACAGACTGGCTGTCTATAGGCTTGGAGTCTTGATACCATGACAGACTCGCTGTTTATAGGCTTGGAGCCTTGATACCATGACAGACTCGCTGTCTATAGGCTTGGAGCCTTGATACCATGACAGACTCGCTGTCTATAGGCTTGGTGCCTTGATACCATGACAGACTCGCTGTCTATAGGCTTGGAGCCTTGATACCATGACAGACTCGCTGTCTATAGGCTTGGAGCCTTGATACCATGACAGACTCGCTGTCTATAGGCTTGGTGCCTTGATACCATGACAGACTCGCTGTCTATAGGCTTGGAGCCTTGATACCATGACAGACTCGCTGTCTATAGGCTTGGTGCCTTGTTAACCACGACAGACTCGCTGTCTATAGGCTTGGTGCCTTGTTAACCATGACAGACTAGCTGTCTATAGGCTTGGAGCCTTGATACCATGACAGACTCGCTGTCTATAGGCTTGGAGCCTTGATACCATGACAGACTCGCTGTCTATAGGCTTGGCGCCTTGATACCATGACAGACTCGCTGTCTATAGGCTTGGAGCCTTGATACCATGACAGACTCGCTGTCTATAGGCTTGGAGCCTTGATACCATGACAGACTCGCTGTCTATAGGCTCGGAGCCTTGATACCATGACAGACTCGCTGTCTGGTAGAGGAGGCGACTAACAGGATGGGAAAGCGACATGTCTGGTAGAGGAGGCGACTAACAGGATGGGAAAGCAACATGTCTGGTAGAGGAGGCGACTAACAGGATGGGAAAGCAACATGTCTGGTAGCGGAAGCGACTAACAGGATGGGAAAGCAACATGACTGGTTGAGGAGGCGACTAACAGGATGGGAAAGCAACATGTCTGGTAGAGGAGGCGACTAACAGGATGGGAAGGCAACATGTCTGGTAGAGGAGGCGACTAACAGGATGGGAAAGCAACATGTCTGGTAGAGGAGGCGACTAACAGGATGGGAAAGGAACATGTCTGGTTGAGGAGGCGACTAACAGGATGGGAAGGCAACATGTCTGGTAGCGGAAGCGACTAACAGGATGGGAAAGCAACATGACTGGTTGAGGAGGCGACTAACAGGATGGGAAAGCAACATGTCTGGTAGAGGAGGCGACTAACAGGATGGGAAGGCAACATGTCTGGTAGAGGAGGCGACTAACAGGATGGGAAAGCAACATGTCTGGTAGAGGAGGCGACTAACAGGGTGGGAAAGCAACATGTCTGGTAGAGGAGGCGACTAACGGGATGGGAAGGCAACATGTCTGGTAGGAAGGCGACTAACAGGATGGGAAGGCAACATGTCTGGTAGCGGAAGCGACTAACAGGATGGGAAAGTAACATGTCTGGTTGAGAAGGCGACTAACAGGATGGGAAAGTAACATGTCTGGTTGAGGAAGCGACTAACAGGATGGGAAAGCAACATGTCTGGTTGAGGAAGCGACTAACAGGATGGGAAAGTAACATGTCTGGTTGAGGAAGCGACTAACAGGATGGGAAAGCAACATGTCTGGTTGAGGAAGCGACTAACAGGATTGGAAAGCAACATGTCTGGTAGAGGAAGCGACTAACAGGATGGGAAAGAAACATGTCTGGTTGAAGAAGCGACTAACAGAATGGGACAGCAACATGTCTGGTTGAGGAGGCGACTAACAGGATGGGAAAGTAACATGTCTGGTTGAGGAGGCGACTAACAGGATGGAAAAGAAACATGTCTGGTTGAAGAAGCGACTAACTGAATGGGAAAGCAACAGGGAAGGTTGAGGAAACGACTAACAGAATGGGAAAGCAACATGTCTGGTTGAGAAAGCGACTAGCAGGATGGGAAAGCAACATGTCTGGTAGAGGAGGCGACTAACAGAATGGGAAAGCAACATGTCTGGTTGAGAAAGCGACTAGCAGGATGGGAAAGCAACATGTCTGGTAGAGGAGGCGACTAACAGAATGGGAAAGCAACATGTCTGGAAGAGGAGGTAGGGACGGGGGGGGGCGACTGGTGGCGCATGCGGCCAGAAGATGTTCTCGGGCGCCGCTGACGGCGGCAGTCCCCCTGTGTTTATAGAATGCCGGGGGTGACTACACCACCGCGGTCTGTCCACCCGGCGCACTAGGCACTTGTTATAAAACGAGACTTACAAACAAGGTTAATAAACTTGGAGGCACATTTCAACAACGAGAAGACTAGCAAGACGCTCAGCCAAGTAAAAACGGCGGAAGAACAGCGACCCTTTGTCTGGCGTACAGTCAGCCGCAGGGCCCCTGATCCTGGGTGGGCGCGGGGGGTGGGAGGGGGGGGGGGTGATCCCCTAGCCAAGGGTAGGTGGCGGGGGGAGGGGGTGGCCCCTCAGCCAAGGGTGGGATGTGAGAGGGATTGACTTCCACACTCGGATGGCCCTCTGGCGAGAGAGAGAGACAACACTGCTCAGTGACTGAGGTCAGCTACCCACGTGGCTTATCCTGGCGCAGGTGCCTAGCACCCCCCCCCCCCACCCCACTCAGCCAGTCGGACCCCCAGGAAACAAACAATGACCAATATGCACTAAGCACACAGGAAGTCCACCAGTTTGCTTCCGTGGCTTCCAAGTGATAACTTTTCGTCTGCATGTATTAGGGAGATAGTGGAACAAACGACTTTCTTAGTTGTTCCGGAGATTCTGTTGCAAAAGCTGCCTCGTTATAGTTGGCAGTTGGCAGCCCCCCCACCCCCCCCCCCCCGCCCCTCTCACTGGGTCTCGCACAACCCACACAAGATGCCCTCCCCCAATCAATGACAAGCCAGGGCTGTAATCGACTGCTTTCCCTTCGCCCACAGACGGACGTGCCGTGTCCAGGGGGGGGGGGGGGCATGGAGGGGAGGATGGCGGTGGGAGGGGGGGGGGGGAGGGGCAGGTCCACCGCCATGACGCCCGTCGTGGCCGCTAGGGGCGTGCAGGTGGCGTTCAACCCTCGCCGTGAGCGGCCCGCGAGAGCGACAGTCCGCCAGATCATAAAACCTCCCTTTATGACAGTCGGAAGTGGTATCCCGGCATGCAATGCAGCCTGACGGGCGCCGATGGCGGGGTGGGGGAGGTGGGGGTGGGGGCAGTTGAGGACACACCCCGGCCGGCGACTGGGGCGCCACATAGCGATACATACGGAAAGCAATATTGAGCAGAATGCCCAGACCGTGGCGCGGCGAATCCACGGGACATTACACCCCCGCGCTGCCATGGTAACGATCTGCGCGGGGAAGCGCAGCCCTGCGCGACACACCGCCGTGAATACCAGGCCGCGCGAAGCCTTTAAATGTCAAACCGTGTGGTTTGAAGGAGAGAGCGCGGTGCATGAAGAGTTCAACAGATAAACGACACGTACTAAGTGGACAGCGCCCGGGTCAGGGGCTGTGCACGTGACAAACATAAAGGCCACCATGTGCCACCGTCAGCTATACCGACAGCCACTGTAGCCACCATACCACAGCCACCAAGATTGTAGTCACCAACATTGTAGCCACCATACGGCAGCCACCAACATCGTAGCCACCATACGGCAGCCACCAACATCGTAGCCACTATACGACAGCCACCAACATTGTAGCCACCACACCACAGCCACCAACATTGTAGCCACCATACGGCAGCCACCAACATCGTAGCCACCATACGGCAGCCACCATACGACAGCCACCAACATTGTAGCCACCATACCACAACCACCAACATTGTAGCTACCATACGGCAGCCACCAACATCGTAGCCACCATACGACAGCTACCAACATTGTAGCCACCATACCACAGCCACCAACATTGTAGCCACCATACGGCAGCCACCAACATAGTAGCCACCATACGACAGCCACCAACATCGTAGCCACTATACGACAGCCACCAACATTGTAGCCACCATACGACAGCCATTAACATTGTAGCCACCATACGGCAGCCACCAACATTGTAGCCACCATACGACAGCCACCATACGACAGCCATTAACATTGTAGCCACCATACGGCAGCCACCAACATTGTAACCACCATACGACAGCCACCATACGACAGCCACCAACATTGCGTATGGCGCGGGGCCCGGTCTGCCATGGCGCGGGGCCCGGTCTGCCATGGCGCGGGGCCCGGTCTGCCATGGCGCGGGGCCCGGTCTGCCATGGCGCGGGGCCCGGTCTGCCATGGCGCGGGGCCCGGTCTGCCATGGCGCGGGGCCCGGTCTGTCATGGCGCGGGGCCCGGTCTGTCATGGCGCGGGGCCCGGTCTGCCATGGCGCGGGGCCCGGTCTGCCATGGCGCGGGGCCCGGTCTGCCATGGCGCGGGGCCCGGTCTGTCATGGCGCGGGGCCCGGTCTGTCATGGCGCGGGGCCCGGTCTGCCATGGCGCGGGGCCCGGTCTGCCATGGCGCGGGGCCCGGTCTGTCATGGCGCGGGGCCCGGTCTGCCATGGCGCGGGGCCCGGTCTGCCATGGCGCGGGGCCCGGTCTGCCATGGCGCGGGGCCCGGTCTGCCATGGGCGCGGGGGCCCGGTCTGTCATGGCGCGGGGCCCGGTCTGCCATGGCGCGGGGCCCGGTCTGCCATAGCGCGGGGCCCGGTCTGCCATGGCGCGGGGCCCGGTCTGTCATGGCGCGGGGCCCGGTCTGCCATGGCGCGGGGCCCGGTCTGCCATGGCGCGGGGCCCGGTCTGCCATGGCGCGGGGCCCGGTCTGCCATGGCGCGGGGCCCGGTCTGCCATGGCGCGGGGCCCGGTCCCCTGGCCGCTGACCGCCGCGCGGGCCGGGATTAAGACAGATGAGCCTGTACATGAGGCACTGCGGGGCATTATAGTCAAGGCGTCCCCGCGGGGTGGGGTGGAGGGTGTGGGGGGTGGGTGGCAGGGTGCCACCGCCCAGGGTGGCAGGGTGCCACCGCGGCCCGGCCTGTTGCCTGTCCCCTACACTTCAACAGCTCCTTCAGCCCTGGCGCTCGGTCTGCGAATGGGGGATGGGCGGGGGGGAGGGGGGTGTTGGTAGGGGTATGGTGGGTAGGGGTGTTGGTAGGGAGGGTTAGGTCAGGGTGGTGTGAGGAAGGGTATGTAGGGTGCTGAAGGGGTATGGTGGGTAGGGTGGTGTACTGCTAGGAAGGGGTTAGGGTGGTGTTAGGGGTGGGGGGGGGGCTGTTGGATGACGTTAGGGGGAGGTCAGGGTGGCGTTAGGGGAAGGTCGGGGTGGAGTTAGGAGTAGGTAGGGGTGTTGAGAGGGGTAGGGGTGCTTGTAGGAAGGGTGGGTCAGGCTAGTTATTTTAGTTATTTATTTTTATTTTAGTTAGTAGTTAGTTAGGTTAGGGTGGCGTTAGGGATAGGTTGGGGGGTTCGTAGGTGCACGTGGGGTGCCGGTAGGGCGGAGTAGGTCGAGGTGTTAGGGATAAATGTATTTAGTTTTTTTAGAGGGTGGTAGCTGTTGGCCGGTGGCTGTTGGCCGAGGTGGCTGTTGGGCGAAGTGGCTGTTGGTCGAGGTGGCTGTTGGCCGAAGTGGCTGTTGGTCGAGGTGGCTGTTGGTCGAGGTGGCTGTTGGCCAAAGTGGCTGTTGGCCGAGGTGCTTTTGGTCTAGGTGGCTGTCGGCCGAGGTGGCTGTTAGTCGAGGTGGATGTTGGCCGAGGTGGATGTTGGCCGAGGTGGCTGTTGGTCGAGGAGGCTGTTGGCTGTTGGCCCGAGGTGCTTTTGGTCTAGGTGGCTGTCGGCCGAGGTGGCTGTTGGTCGAGGTGGCTGTTGGTCGAGGTGGCTGTTGGCCGAAGTGGCTGTTGGTCGAGGTGGCTGTTGGCTGAAGTGGCTGTTGGTCGAGGTGGCTGTTGGCCGAGGTGGCTGTTGGTCGAGGTGGCTGTTGGCTGTTGGCCAAAGTGGCTGTTGGCCGAGGTGCTTTTGGTCTAGGTGGCTGTCGGCCGAGGTGGCTGTTAGTCGAGGTGGATGTTGGCCGAGGTGGCTGTTAGTCGAGGTGGATGTTGGCCGAGGTGGCTGTTAGTCGAGGTGGATGTTGGCCGAGGTGGATGTTGGCCGATGTGGCTGTTGGCCGGTGGCGGTGGCTGTGAGCAGGCCGCCATCGACCGGCCCGCAGTGAGGCGGGCGGCGGGGGGTGACAGCTGTGGGCATACATTAGGGCGGCGAGGCCATGAGGGAGGCGCGGCGAGCGGCCAGCCAGCCAGCGGCGAGCCTGTGGCCAGCGAGCGGGCGGCCGCCGCATGCCTGCGTCCAGCCAGGCTGAGAGCGGATTACAGGGCGAGGCTAGAGCGAGGCGCCGACTCCGCCACTCGCCGGGCCGGTCCTCTCGCAGCCAGCGGTTTGTCTCTGACAGGATTACCCGGCCGCCCCGCCAGCTGCACCCGCCGCCCTCCGCCACAGCCACAGGACCAGCACCACCCGAGCCCCCCTGTCACATCTACAGCCGCTCCCCAAGCCCCTCCGTCACATCTGCAGCTGCACAACCAGCGCTCCCCAAGCAGCTTGCGCAAATCTGCTTCTCAGGAACCTCAATGAGTCTTAGCGGTAATGTGTACGCCGCCCCAGAACGGGGCCTCGGTGTTTGCTTCAAGCCAATTGCACTTCATTATGAACCGTGAGTCGGACCCCGATCGTGGCTCCCCCATGTGAGCTCGGTGGCAGTCAACTGACGGTGATGGGCGCCGGGAAACGTCCTCCACAGCACACAGGTCAACGGCTTAACGTCGCACAGAGACCTACAACATATAGGTCAACGGCTTAACGTCGCACAGAGGCCTACAACACATAGGCCAACGGTTTAACGTCGCACAGAGGCATGCAGCACACATGTGAATGGTTTAACGTCACACAGAGGCCTGCAATACACAGGTCAACGGTTTAACGTCGCACAGAGGCCTGCAATACACAGGTCAACGGTTTAACGTCGCACAGATGTTTGCAATATACAGGCCAATGGTTTAACGTCGCGCAGAGGCCTGCAACACAAAGTTCAACGGTTTAACGTCGCACAGAGGTTTGCAACACATAGGTCAACGGTTTAACGTCGCATAGAGATTTGCAACACATAGGTCAACGGCTTAAGGTGGCACTGCGGCATGCATCACACAGGTCAACGGTTTACCGTCGCACAGACCTGCAACACACACGTCAACGGTTTAACGTCGCACATCGGATTACGTTGTCACTGTGAGGGGAGTGTCACTGCCGTGGTGTGAGATATCGCCTCCCGGTGCCATTGCCAGCGCTGTGACCAGCCAGTGCTGTGGCCAGTAGCCAGTGCTGTGACGAGTGCTGTGGCCAGTGCTGGTGTCAGTGCTGTGACTTGGGCATTGTATTACGGCATAATCGCATAAAGAGCTGCGGAGTAGCGAGCGTCGGTCACTGTGAGTGGTGTGGATTGCCAGACTTACACAGAACAGCGACAGTACTGAGGGGTGGGTGGGGGGAGGGGAGTGAAAGTGGCGGAGGCGGCAGCGGCAGCCACGGATACTGCCGCTAGACGGAGCCACCACCGCAAGGCAATATAATAAATTCCCTCGCTGCCCGCATCGCACGAGACAAGCACGAGGACTAGCAGCGCCGCCTGTCGGCCGAACGAGACTGTCGGAGAGGAGATTATAAGGTTGACGAGACGTCGGTTAAGGAGGTGAGGAGCAGACAGGGTTGCTCACCGCCCTGCACACACCTCCCTTGCCCATCTCAGCGGCCTTACCTAGCCCCACACTGACGCTAATCGGGTTTGTGCCGATGACGGCTTCTGTCTCGACCAATCGCTTAGCCCTGATCCGGCGCCAGGCGCCGCGGCCTGTGTGACGGGCGGTGGGGTGCCTGCCCGCCCGCCGGCTGGACGGCTGGACGGCTGGCCGAGGGGTCACAGCGGGCGACTCACGGTCACACCCGCCCGCCCGCTGTGGACCAAGCCGTGAGCTCAAGCCGTGAGCTCACGGCTGGACACCAGGACGCCAGGTACTCACGTTACACTGACACAGGCTGCAGACCAAGCCTCCCTGGGTCAACCTCGCCGACATATCCGACAAATCAGTTCTGACACCAAATTCACCCTCCGTTCTAACACAGACCTCATCGCCAGTTATAACAGACCTCCTCGCCAGTTATAACAGACCTCCTCGACAGTTATAACAGACCTCCTCGCCAGTTATAACAGACCTCCTCGCCAGTTATAACAGACCTCCTCGCTAGTTCTGGCACCAAATTCATTGTCCGTTCTGCCATCCACAACTTCTCGCTACCATTGCCTCCCGTCGACAAGTCTGGGAGGCGGGAGGAGAGAGGAGAGAGGGGCGAGGAGGGAGGTGGGCGGAGGGAGAAAGGAGGCGGCTGCGGTAGATCTGAAGCATCTCGCCTGAGGATTAGTGACCGACAGCTTCCATTACGAGAGACTCATCAGCCTCCAGGCGACTGGAGGCAGCGGCCGGCGGGGTGTTTAGCGGCATGGCACCCCCGCCCCCGCTCCCGCCCCGCTCGCCCCTGACGCGTGCCTCACGTCAGTGACTGGGATCACCAAAAGACACGCCACAGTAATTGGATATTTGCGCCAGGATTTATGACATGATACAGAGAATATAGCGCGACTAAAGGATGGGGGAAAAGAGAGACGCTGTGACGTCATTGTAAGGCGGTGTGCGTGACCGTCAGCGTCCCCTACCGGCGAACAGCCCCTTCCCCAGGGTACCGGCGTACAGCCCCCACCCACACCCAGGGTACCGGCGTACAGCCCCTTCCCCGGGGTACCGGCGTACAGCCCCCACCCACACCCAGGGTACCGGCGTACAGCCCCCACCCACAACCAGGGTATCGGCGTACAGCCCCCATCCACACCCAGGGGATACAACATAGTGACCCCCCCCCCACCGGGAACACCAGTGTACAGTGAGGAACACCGGGGACAACGAGACACCCCCAGGTGACTAGGGTACGGTGAGACCCGGCGGAGGTACCAGGGTAAAGTGAGACCCCGCGGAGGTACGAGCGTACAGTGAGACCCCCGGGTGTACCAGGGCACAGTAAGAAGCCGTCCCCCCCACCCCCGGCCCTCCCGGGGGCGCCAGGTACAGCGAGTTGGCCAGGCCTACCCGCCAGCCACTCGCCCAGCGACTGGGCACGTGAGGAGGGTGCTGATATGGAGTCCGGCAGCACCCCGACAGAGGCCGCCCCCTCCCTGCCCCCCTCCCTCCCCCCGACAGAGGCCGCCCCCTCCCTGCCCCCCTCCCTCCCCCCGACAGAGGCCGCCCCCTCCCTGCCCCCCTCCCTCCCCCCGGCCAACGGCCCGCGCCAAGTCCGCGTGGACGGCGCCGTGGCTACAGCGGCGGGCCAGGGGGTGGGCCAGGGGGTGGGCCCGACAGCCGAGGCCGGGGGTGTCGGCGGGGGCGGCACATCAGCCCCGATTGGCAGTGCGGTCAAAGGTCAAAGCGAGGAGGGTTTAGCGGGGTCGGTGGTTATTCTGCAGGGTCTGTGCGAGGCGGGTGACATGCGTGAGACTGATGTGGACGCCGTGGTCACTCGGGCTGAAGACAGATACCGGGCCGCCACCGCGGGGGGCGCGCCTGGCCCACGTGACCAGGCAGAGGCGGCCGGCCGCTCGCCCATGTCGGCGGTCACACATACGGGTACCACGGACCCCGATCATCACGTGACTCTCGCCACGGCGCCAAAGCATGCCGGGACGGGGGAAGGCAGCGGCGAGGGCGAGTCGCCAGATGGCGCTGCGAGCGGCCCCCAGGTGGCGGTAGAGGAGCTGGCCCAATGGGAAGTCGTCTTCGAACCCCGACCCTCCACGTCACGTGACTCCGGCATCAACCGCCTGGGGTCGCCAACCGCCACGGCCGTTACCATGGCGACGTCCCCCACGTCGCCCCAGGAGGACAGCAAGCGGTCTCTGCTGAAGATCCAGCCGCGGACCTCGCAGTACGAGAAGCACCCGCTGCTGCAGGCCCGCTCAGACTCCGGCATGTCCGAGTTCGAACTCTTCTTGCTGGAGAAGGAGCAAGAGATCCCCATGGCAACCTCGACGGCGTCCCCGGACAATGGCGGTGTTATCACTTCCAGACAAGTGCCCGCCACCCCGGCCGCTACCGAGACAGCGCAGGCGCCGTCCGACCGGAAATCTAGTAACCCTACAACTTCCGGTGCCGAACGCAGACGTCTGATCCCACGCAGCGCCCAATACGAGCGCAGCGCCCTCTTGCAGAAGACTGAGTGTGGTTTGTCTGAGCTGGAGCAGTACCTGATCGAGAAGGAACACGAGCTGTCCCACATGGAGCAGACCCAGTTCTTCCGCAAGGTGAGCTGTGACTCGGCCACGGGGGGGCGCGCCAAGTCGCCAGAGGTGGTGGTGGTGGGCAAGGGCGCCGGCGGGGTGTCCCTGGGGGGTGGGGCTCACCACCACCCCCACCAGCCCCGCAAGGGGTCGCTGCCGGCGCTGGTGCCCCGCATGGTGCAGTACGAGCGGCACCCCCTGCTGGAGGCCAAGGACGCTTCCGGCCGCTCGGAGATCGAGAGCTTCCTGCAGGAGAAGGAACAGGAGATGTCCGAGAAGGGAAAGTGCAGCGCGCGCTGCGCCTGCAAGAACCCGCAGTGCGCCAAGTGTAAGGGTGCCTCCCCCCGCCTGCTGACCCGCCAGCTGGTCGAGGTGGACCTCCGGATCGAACCCAAGGCCAACAACAAGCGCGTTCACTTCCAGCGCCAAGCCAGCGTGGGACTGCCAGCCTCGGGCTACGGGGGGCGGGGGGCCGAGGGCCTGGGGGTACAGACCCAGGGGTCAGTGGTCCTGGGGGTACAGACCCAGGGGTCAGAGACCCAGGGGTCAGCGACCCAGCGGGCAGAGGCCCTGGGAGCGGGGCAGGGCGCGGAGGGTGCGAGCCCCGAGGCCCTGACACCGTCTCCCGGGCGACAGGCGACACAGGACGAGAGCGAGAGTTTGTCGCGAGAGTTGGGCTCTCTACGCCTCGGGGAGGACGGGGATCGTGTCCCGAGCCCACCAGTCCGGGGTACGACCGGTCTCCAGGACAACCTAGAGGGGGTTCCACCCGCCCCACCACCACAAGAAACGCTTAGTTTGTCGCGCGGGGGTGGCGGTGAGACGGACGCCAGGACCGAGGGAGGCGACGCCGAGACAAACCACAGCGCGCGACAGACCAGCACAGCGCCCTCCCCCTCCCCCTCACCGCCCCCGCCCGCCTCTGACAAGGAATGGGAAACACAGGACAAGGCTAGTGAGCCGGAGAGGCGGGGGGCGGACAAGGGGGGCAAAGGCAGCCACAAGGCCGGCCGCAACAAGAGTGACAAGAAACACAAGGCGGCGTGTGTACTGTCATGACGGGGTCTCCACTCAGCTGTCATGACGGGGTCTCCACTCAGCTGTCATGACGGGGTCTCCACTCAGCTGTCATGACGGGGTCTCCACTCAGCTGTTATGACGGGGTTTCCACTCAGCTGTCATGACGGGGTCTCCACTCAGATGTCATGACGGAGTATTCACTCAGCTGTCATGACGGGGTCTCTACTCAGCTCTCGACAGGGTCTCCACTCAGCTGTCATGACGGAGTCTCCATTCAGCTGTCATGACGGGGTCTCCACTCAGCTGTCCTGACGGGGTCTCCACTCAGCTGTCATGACGAGGCAGCCTCTTAGCGGCCATGATGTGGTAATGACTCATGACGCAATCATGATTGTGGTCATGGTGATACTACTGGTCATCAGTGGGGACAATGGTGGTCATGGTGATACTACTGGTCATCAGTGGGGACAATGGTGGTCATGGTGATACTACTGGTCATCAGTGGGGACAATGGTGGTCATGGTGATACTACTGGTCATCAGTGGGGACAATGGTGGTCATGGTGATACTACTGGTCATCAGTGGGGACAATGGTGGTCATGGTGATACTACTGGTCATCAGTGGGGACAATAGGTCACGGTGATATTACTGGTCATCAGTGGGGACAATGGTAGTCACGGTGATACTGCTGGTCATCAGTGGGGACAATGGTAGTCATGGTGATACTACTGGTCATCAGTGGGGACAATGGTGGTCACGGTGATATTACTGGTCATCAGTGGGGACCATGGTGGTCATGGTGATACTACTAGTCATCAGTGGGGACAATGGTGGTCATGGTGACATTACTGGTCATCAGTGGGGACCATGGTGATCATGGTGATACTACTAGTCATCAGTGGGGACAATGGTGGTCATGGTGACATTACTGGTTATCAGTGGGGACAATGGTGGTCATGGTGATACTACTAGTCATCAGTGGGGACAATGGTGGTCATGGTGACATTACTGGTCATCAGTGGGGACCATGGTGATCATGGTGATACTACTAGTCATCAGTGGGGACAATGGTGGTCATGGTGACATTACTGGTTATCAGTGGGGACAATGGTGGTCATGGTGATACTACTAGTCATCAGTGGGGACAATGGTGGTCATGGGGATATTACTGGTTATCAGTGGGGACAATGGTGGTCATGGTGATACTACTAGTCATCAGTGGGGACCATGGTGGTCATGGTGATATTACTGGTCATCAGTGGGGACAATGGTGGTCACGGTGATATTACTGGTCATCAGTGGGGACAATGGTGGTCATGGTGATATTACTGGTCATCAGTGGGGACCATGGTGGTCATGGTGATACTACTAGTCATCAGTGGGGACCATGGTGGTCATGGTGATACTATTGGTCATCAGTGGGGACAATGGTGGTCATGGTGACATTACTGGTTATCAGTGGGGACAATGGTGGTCATGGTGATATTACTGGTCATCAGTGGGGACAATGGTGGTCATGGGGATATTACTGGTTATCAGTGGGGACAATGGTGGTCATGGTGATACTACTAGTCATCAGTGGGGACCATGGTGGTCATGGTGATATTACTGGTCATCAGTGGGGACAATGGTGGTCATGGTGACATTACTGGTTATCAGTGGGGACAATGGTGGTCATGGTGATACTACTAGTCATCAGTGGGGACAATGGTGGTCATGGCGACATTACTGGTTATCAGTGGGGACAATGGTGGTCATGGTGATATTACTGGTTATCAGTGGGGATAATGGTGGTCATGGTGATACTACTGGTCATCAGTGGGGACCATGGTGGTCATGGTGATACTACTATTCATCAGTGGGGACAATGGTGGTCATGGTGATATTACTGGTCATCACCGGGGACAATGGTGGTCATGGTGATATTACTGGTCATCAGTGGCGACAATGGTGGTCATGGTGATATTACTGGTCATCAGTGGGGACACTGGTGGTCATGGTGACATGACTGGGCATCAGTGGGGGCGATGGTGGTCATGGTGATACTGGTCATCAGTGGGGACACTGGTGGTCATGGTGATGCTAATGCGGAATGTGGTGATGGTGGTGGTTAGCAATGAGTAAACCCAATCGTGCGGATTATGGGTAATAGAGGCGGGACAGAGGGGGGTCATAGTGGGGTGGGGTCAGGGTTGGGTGGGGGTCAGGATGGGGTGGGGGTCAGGATAGGATGGGGGTCAGGATGGGGTTGGGGCCAGGATTGAGTTGGGTTAGGACGGGGTGGGGTCAGGGAGGGATGGGGGTCAGGATGCAGTCGGGGTCAGGACGGGGTGAAGTCAGGCTGGGGTGTAGGTCAGGATGGATGGGGTTCACGGTGGGGTGGGGTGGTAATGGGCATTCAGCGGTCAGGGGAAGTGGAGAGGGTGTGGAGAGGGAGGGTTGGGTGCGGCGCCCGCGATCTCCGTTGGAATCTGCTGTCCATGACGACCTCGCGGTCCGCGCCTAACGACTCCCAGGCGGCCCATAGCCTGCAGCCTGCAGCGGGGCGGTCTGCGGGGGGGGGGGGGGCAGCCTGCAGGGGGACATCCTGCGGTGGGCAGCCTACAGGGGGGGGGGCGGCAGCCTGCAGGGGGGCAGCCTGTAGTGTTCCCTGCAGGCTGCTCCCCCTGCAGGGGGCACGTAGGGACGAGGCGGGTGTGTGTGTGTGAAGGAAGAGGGGTTTCAGCTAGTGGTGGTCAGTGTCGCTACAGAAATCCTTATCAGGAGGACACAGCGCGGCCGTCTCCACGGCAACCAATGACCTCTCGATGAACAGGATGACCTCTCAAAGAAAACCGTGACCTGCTAATAAACACCATGACCTCTCAGTGAATACCATGACCTCTCAATGAATACTATGACCTCGCAAGGAACACCATGACGTGTCAATGAACACCATGACCTGTCAATGAACACCATGACCTCTCAATTATTACCATGACCTCTTAATTATTACCATGACCGCTCATTGTACACCATGACCTCTCAATAAATATCATGACATCGCAAATAACACCATGTCCTTTCAATGAATATCATGACCTGCTTATATACACCAAAAACTCTCAATGAATACCATGACCTGCTGATATACATCATGATCTATTAATGAATACCATGACCTGCTGATATACATCATGACCTATTAATGGATACCATGACCTGCTGATATACATCATGACCTATTAATGAATGTCATGACCTGTCAATGAATGTCATGATCTGTCAATGAATGTCATGACCTCTTGGTGAATGTCATGACCTCTTGGTGAATGTCATGACCTCTTAGTGAATGTCATGTCCTTTCCATGAATACCATGACCAGCAAGTACACACCATGACCTCTCAAGGAATGTCATGGTCTCCCAGTAAATGCTAACATATGTCAAGAGATACCAGAAGTTGTCAATGGTATTGTCAAGGATGTCCACAGATATTAGAACCTGTCAACGGATATCAGGACCTGTCAGTGGATATCAAGACCTGCCATTGGATATCAGGACCTGTCAATGGATGCCATGACCTGTCAACGGATACCACCTGCCAATGGATACCATGCCCTATCAATGGATACCATGATCTGTCAATGGATACCATGACCTGTCAATGGATACCACGACCTGTCAACGGATACCATGACATTGAACGTACGCCCGGAGTTGTTAATGGATGTTATAGCCTGATACTGTATTGTATTATCTGCCGTGTATGCCAAGACATGTCAATATGTACTATGACTGCTCAGTGTCCAACAGAAGCTGTTCATATATGTTTATGTATGCCATACACTGCCAGTGATTACGGCTTGTCAATGTATGCCAGGGCCTGTCAATGTATGCCAGGGCCTGTCAATGTATGCCAGGGCCTGTCAATGTATGCCAGGGCCTGTCAATGTATGCCAGGGCCTGTCAATGTATACCAGGGACTGTCAATGTATGCCAGAGCCTGTCAATATGTCAGGGCCTGTCAATGTATGCCAGGGACTGTCAATGTATGCCAGGGACTGTCAATATGTCAGGGCCTGTCAATGTATGCCAGGGCCTGTCAATGTATGCCAGGGCCTGTCAATGTATGCCAGGGACTGTCAATGTATGCCAGAGCCTGTCAATATGTCAGGGCCTGTCAATGTATGCCAGGGACTGTCAATGTATGCCAGAGCCTGTCAATATGTCAGGGCCTGTCAATGTATGCCAGGGCCTGTCAATGTATGCCAGAGCCTGTCAATGTATGCCAGGGACTGTCAATGTATCCCAGAGCCTGTCAATGTATGCCAGAGCCTGTCAATGTATGCCAGGGACTGTCAATGTATGCCAGAGCCTGTCAATATGTCAGGGCCTGTCGATATAGGCCACGTTATATGTACAGGTATGACGCAGTCACCCCACTCCCCCAAGTGTCCATTGTCGAAACCCTAATCTGCTGACTGCGGGGGTACAATGTGGGCGTACAATACGGGCGTACAACATGGATGTACAATGTGGGCGTACAACATGGATGTACAATGTGGGCGTACAACATGGGCGTACAACGTGGGTGTAGGATGCGGGCGTACAATATGGCCGAACAACGTGGGTGTAGTGTTGTACATTGTGGGTATACATTTGCCTGTGCAATATAAGTGTTTACAACCAAAGTACACGATGACCCCTGTTCACGGCGATCACCGGTAGAGGACATGAAACCTTAATCATCCCCGAGACGTCGCTTGTTACTGTGAGATACCAGGGACCCACCCGTGTCACTGTGACAGCGCCGCTCTCATCACACTCTGTGTGGTGGCAGCCCGTGTCACTGTGACAGCGCCGCTCTCATCACACTCTGTGTGGTGGCAGCCCGTGTCACTGTGACAGCGCCGCTCTCATCACACTCTGTGTGGTGGCAGCCCGTGTCACTGTGACAGCCCCGCTCTCATCACACTCTGTATGGTGGCAGCCCGTGTCACCGTGACAGCCCCGCTCTCATCACACTGTGTATGGTGGCAGCCCGTGTCACTGTGACAGCGCCGCTCTCATCACACTCTGTATGGTGGCAGCCTGTGTCACTGTGACAGCGCCGCTCTCATCACACTCTGTATGGTGGCAGCCCGTGTCACCGTGACAGCGCCGCTCTCATCACACTGTGTATGGTGGCAGCCCGTGTCACCGTGACAGCCCCGCTCTCATCACACTCTGTATGGTGGCAGCCCGTGTCACCGTGACAGCCCCGCTCTCATCACACTCTGTATGGTGGCAGCCCGTGTCACCGTGACAGCCCCGCTCTCATCACACTCTGTATGGTGGCAGCCCGTGTCACCGTGACAGCCCCGCTCTCATCACACTCTGTATGGTGGCAGCCTGTGTCACTGTGACAGCGCCGCTCTCATCACACTCTGTATGGTGGCAGCCCGTGTCACCGTGACAGCCCCGCTCTCATCACACTGTGTATGGTGGCAGCCCGTGTCACCGTGACAGCCCCGCTCTCATCACACTCTGTATGGTGGCAGCCTGTGTCACTGTGACAGCGCCGCTCTCATCACACTCTGTATGGTGGCAGCCCGTGTTACCGTGACAGCGCCGCTCTCATCACACTCTGTATGGTGGCAGTCTGTGTCACTGTGACAGCGCCGCTCTCATCACACTCTGTATGGTGGCAGCCTGTGTCACTGTGACAGCGCCGCTCTCATCACACTCTGTATGGTGGCAGCCTGTGTCGTCTTTTAGTACATGATATGATGCAATAAAGGTTGTGCTGTTTATTAACACCTGATTGATACCCTGGCAACAGCCCCGTCATGTCATTACATTATATGATGCCATGGCAACAGCCCCGCCATGTCATTACATTATAAGATGCCATGGCAACAACCCCGCCATGTCATTACATGATAAGATGCCATGGCAACAGCCCCGCCATGTCATTACATTATATGATGCCATGGCAACCGCCCCGCCATGTCATTACATTACATGATGCCATGGCAACCGCCCCGCCATGTCATTACATTATATGATGCCATGGCAACCGCCCCGCCATGTCATTACATTATATGATGCCATTGCAATCGCCCCGCCATGTCATTACATTATATGATGCCATGGCAACCGCCCCGCCATGTCATTACATTATATGATGCCATGGCAACAGCCCCGACCTGTCATTACATTATATGATGCCATGGCAACAGCCCCGACCTGTCATTACATTATACGATGCCATGGCAACATGTCACACTCATGTCATGGTAAGACGCCAAGCCAAACATTGTCTCAAGGTGAGATACGGGCTATCACCGGCAGATGTGGCTGTCCATGACCATATAACCTTGACAACCGACTATGTATGTGACGTTAAACAAATGAGTGATATATGCGTATACTGATCTATACATATAAATAATAATATATATATATATCAGAAGTTAACATTGTTATCACTGACTATTTGTTTCATATATTAATGCATAAAATAAAGTCAGTAACTTCCCTGTGATCCAATGTTGCCTTCCTCATCATTGAATACTGCGAGTTTTCAGTTACTGAAAAGATGGCCTCACTGACTTAAGGTTCAAGCGAGATGGCCTTATTGACTTAAGGCTTAAGGGAGATGGCCTCACTGACTTTAGGCTTAAGGGAGATGGCCTCACTGACTTAGGGCCTAAGGGAGATGGCCTCATTGACTTAAGGCTTAAGGAAGATGGCCTCACTGACTTAAGGCTTAAGGGAGATGGCCTAACTGACTTAAGGCTCAAGCGAGATGGCCTCACTGACTTAAGGCTTAAGGGAGATGGTCTCACTGACTTAGGGCTTAAGGGAGATGGCCTTATTGACTTACGGCTTAAGGGAGATGGCCTCACTGACTTAAGGGAAATGTCCTCACTGACTTAAGGCCTAAGGGAGATGGCCTCACTGATTTAAGGCTTAAGGGAGATGGCCTCACTGACTTAAGGCTTGAGGGAGATGGCCTCACTGACTGAAGGCTCAAGGGAGATGGCCGCACTGACTGAAGGCTTAAGGGAGATGGCCTCACTGACTTAAGGCTTAATGGAGATGGCCTCACTGACTTAAGGCCTAAGGGAGATGGCCTCACTAACTTAAGGCTTAAGGGAGATGGCCTAACTGACTTAAGGCTTAAGCGAGATGGCCTCACTGACTTAAGGCTTAAGGGAGATGGCCTCACTGACTTAAGGCTTAAGGGAGATGGCCTCACTGACTTAAGGCTTAAGCGAGATGGCCTCACTGACTTAAGGCTTAAGGGAGATGGCCTCATTGACTTAAGAGAAATGTCCTCACTGACTTAAGGCCTAAGGGAGATGGCCTCACTGACTTAAGGGAGATGGCCTCACTGACTTAAGGCTTAAGGGAGATGGCCTCACTGACTTAAGGCTTAAGGGAGATGGCCTCACTGACTTAAGGGGGATTGCCTCACTGACTTAAGGCTTGAGGGAGATGGCCTCACTGACTGAAGGCTTAAGGGAGATGGCCGCACTGACTGAAGGCTTAAGGGAGATGGCCTCACTGACTTAAGGCTTAAGGGAGATGGCCTCACTGACTTAAGGCTGAAGGGAGATGGCATTACTGACTTAAGGCTCAAGGGAGATGGCCTCACTGACTTAAGGCTTAAGGGAGATGGCCTCACTGACTTAAGGCTTAAGGGAGATGGCCTCACTTGACTTCAGGCTTAAGCGAGATGGCCTCACTGACTTAAGGCTTAAGGGAGATGGCCTCATTGACTTAAGGCTTAAGGGAGATGGCCTCACTGACTTAAGGCTTAAGCGAGATGGCTTCACTGACTTAAGGCTTAAGGGAGATGGCCTCACTGACTTAAGGCTTAAGGGAGATGGCCTCACTGACTTAAGGCTTAAGGGAGATGGCCTCACTGACTTAAGGCTTAAGGGAGATGGCCTCACTGACTTAAGGCCTAAGGAAGATGGCCTCACTGACTTAAGGCTTAAGGGAGATGGCCTAACTGACTTAAGGCTTAAGCGAGATGGCCTCACTGACTAAAGGCTTAAGGGACATGGCCTCACTGACTTAAGGCTTAAGAGAGATGGCCTCACTGACTTAAGGCTTAAGGGGGGTTGCCTCACTGACTTAAGGGGGATTGCCTCACTGACTTAAGGCTTGAGGGAGATGGCCTCACTGACTTAAAGGGGATTGCCTCACTGACTTAAGGCTTGAGGGAGATGGCCTCACTGACTTAAGGCTTAAGGGGGATGGCCTCACTGACTGAAGGCTTAAGGGAGATGGCCTCACTGACTTAAGGCTTAAGGGAGATGGCCTCACTGACTTAAGGCTTAAGGGAGATGGCCTCACTGACTTAAGGCTTAAGGGAGATGGCCTCACTGACTTAAGGCTTAAGGGGGGTTGCCTCACTGACTTAAGGGGGATTGCCTCACTGACTTAAGGCTTGAAGGAGATGGCCTCACTGACTTAAAGGGGATTGCCTCACTGACTTAAGGCTTGAGGGAGATGGCCTCACTGACTTAAGGCTTAAGGGAGATGGCCTCACTGACTTAAGGCTTGAGGGAGATGGCCTCACTGACTTAAGGCTTAAGGGAGATGGCCTCACTGACTTAAGGCTTAAGGGAGATGGCCTCACTGACTTAAGGCTTAAGGGAGATGGCCTCACTGACTTAAGGCTTAAGGGGGATGGCCTCATTGACTGAAGGCTTAAGGGAGATGGCCTCACTGACTTAAGGCTTAAGGGAGATGGCCTCACTGACTTAAGGCTTAAGGGAGATGGCCTCACTGACTTAGGGCTTAAGGGAGATGGCCTCATTGACTGAAGGCTTAAGGGAGATGGCCTCACTGACTTAAGGCTTAAGGGAGATGGCCTCACTGACTTAAGGCTTAAGGGGGATGGCCTCACTGACTTAGGGCTTAAGGGAGATGGCCTCACTGACTTAAGGCTTAAGGGAGATGGCCTCACTGACTTAAGGCTTAAGGGAGATGGCCTCACTGACTTAAGGCTTAAGGGAGATGGCCTCACTGACTTAAGGCTTAAGCGAGATGGCCTCACTGACTTAAGGCTCAAGGGAGATGGCCTCACTGACTTAAGGCTTAAGGGAGATGGCCTAACTGACTTAAGGCTCAAGCGAGATGGCCTCACTGACTTAAGGCTCAAGGGAGATGGTCTCACTGACTTAGGGCTTAAGGGAGATGGCCTCATTGACTTACGGCTTAAGCGAGATGGCCTCACTGACTGAAGGCTTAAGGGAGATGGCCGCACTGACTGAAGGCTTAAGGGAGATGGCCTCACTGACTTAAGGCTTAAGGGAGATGGCCTCACTGACCTAAGGGGGATTGCCTCACTGACTTAAGGCTTGAGGGAGATGGCCTCACTGACTTAAGGCTTAAGGAAGATGGCCTCACTGACTTAAGGCTTAAGGAAGATGGCCTCACTGACTTAAGGCTTAAGCGAGATGGCTTCACTGACTTAAGGCTTAAGGGAGATGGCCTCACTGACTTAAGGCCTAAGGAAGATGGCCTCACTGACTTAAGGCTTAAGGGAGATGGCCTAACTGACTTAAGGCTTAAGCGAGATGGCCTCACTGACTAAAGGCTTAAGGGACATGGCCTCACTGACTTAAGGCTTAAGAGAGATGGCCTCACTGACTTAAGGCTTAAGGGGGGTTGCCTCACTGACTTAAGGGGGATTGCCTCACTGACTTAAGGCTTGAGGGAGATGGCCTCACTGACTTAAAGGGGATTGCCTCACTGACTTAAGGCTTGAGGGAGATGGCCTCACTGACTTAAGGCTTAAGGGAGATGGCCTCACTGACTTAAGGCTTAAGGGAGATGGCCTCACTGACTTAAGGCTTAAGGGGGATGGCCTCATTGACTGAAGGCTTAAGGGAGATGGCCTCACTGACTTAGGGCTTAAGGGAGATGGCCTCATTGACTGAAGGCTTAAGGGAGATGGCCTCATTGACTGAAGGCTTAAGGGAGATGGCCTCACTGACTTAAGGCTTAAGGGAGATGGCCTCACTGACTTAAGGCTTAAGGGAGATGGCCTCACTGACTTAGGGCTTAAGGGAGATGGCCTCATTGACTGAAGGCTTAAGGGAGATGGCCTCACTGACTTAAGGCTTAAGGGAGATGGCCTCACTGACTTAAGGCTTAAGCGAGATGGCCTCACTGACTAAAGGCTTAAGGGAGATGGCCTCATTGACTGAAGGCTTAAGGGAGATGGCCTCACTGACTTAAGGCTTAAGGGAGATGGCCTCACTGACTTAAGGCTTAAGGGAGATGGCCTCACTGACTTAGGGCTTAAGGGAGATGGCCTCATTGACTGAAGGCTTAAGGGAGATGGCCTCACTGACTTAAGGCTTAAGGGAGATGGCCTCACTGACTTAAGGCTTAAGGGGGATGGCCTCACTGACTTAGGGCTTAAGGGAGATGGCCTCATTGACTGAAGGCTTAAGGGAGATGGCCTCACTGACTTAAGGCTTAAGGGAGATGGCCTCACTGACTTAAGGCTTAAGGGAGATGGCCTCACTGACTTAGGGCTTAAGGGAGATGGCCTCATTGACTGAAGGCTTAAGGGAGATGGCCTCACTGACTTAAGGCTTAAGGGAGATGGCCTCACTGACTTAAGGCTTAAGGGAGATGGCCTCACTGACTGCAGGCTTAAGGGAGATGGCCGCACTGACTGAAGGTTTAAGGGAGATGGCCTCACTGACTTAAGGCTCAAGGGGGATGGCCTCATTGACTGAAGGCTTAAGGGAGATGGCCGCACTGACTTAAGGCTTAAGGGAGATGGCCTCACTGACTGAAGGCTTAAGGGAGATGGCCTCACTGACTTAAGGCTTAAGGGAGATGGCCTCACTGACTGCAGGCTTAAGGGAGATGGCCGCACTGACTGAAGGTTTAAGGGAGATGGCCTCACTGACTGAAGGCTTAAGGGGGATGGCCTCATTGACTGAAGGCTTAAGGGAGATGGCCGCACTGACTTAAGGCTTAAGGGAGATGGCCTCACTGACTTAAGGCTTAAGGGAGATGGCCTCACTGACTGCAGGCTTAAGGGAGATGGCCGCACTGACTGAAGGTTTAAGGGAGATGGCCTCACTGACTTAAGGCTCAAGGGAGATGGCCTCACTGACTTAAGGCTTAAGGGAGATGGCCTCACTGACTTAAGGGGGATTGCCTCACTGACTTAAGGCTTGAGGGAGATGGCCTCACTGACTGAAGGCTTAAGGGAGATGGCCGCACTGACTGAAGGCTTAAGGGAGATGGCCTCACTGACTTAAGGCTTAAGGGAGATGGCCTCACTGACTTAAGGCTGAAGGGAGATGGCCTTACTGACTTAAGGCTCAAGGGAGATGGCCTCACTGACTTAAGGCTTAGGGGAGATGGCCTCACTGACTTAAGGCTTAAGGGAGATGGCCTCACTTGACTTCAGGCTTAAGCGAGATGGCCTCACTGACTTAAGGCTTAAGGGAGATGGCCTCATTGACTTAAGGCTTAAGGGAGATGGCCTCACTGACTTAAGGCTTAAGCGAGATGGCTTCACTGACTTAAGGCTTAAGGGAGATGGCCTCACTGACTTAAGGCCTAAGGAAGATGGCCTCACTGACTTAAGGCTTAAGGGAGATGGCCTCACTTGACTTCAGGCTTAAGCGAGATGGCCTCACTGACTTAAGGCTTAAGGGAGATGGCCTCACTGACTTAAGGCTGAAGGGAGATGGCCTCACTTGACTTCAGGCTTAAGCGAGATGGCCTCACTGACTTAAGGCTTAAGGGAGATGGCCTCACTGACTTAAGGCATAAGGGAGATGGCCGCACTGACTTAAGGCTTAAGGGAGATGGCCTCACTGATTTAAGACTTAAGGGAGATGGCCTCACTGACTTAAGGCTTAAGGGAGATGGCCTCACTGACTAAAGGCTTAAGGGACATGGCCTCACTGACTTAAGGCTTAAGGGAGATGGCCTCACTGACTTAAGGCTGAAGGGAGATGGCTTCACTGATTTAAGGCTGAAGGGAGATGGCCGCACTGATTTAAGGCTTAAGGGAGATGGCCTCACTGACTTAAGGCTTAAGGGAGATGGCCTCACTGACTTAAGGCTTAAGCGAGATGGCCTCACTGACTAAAGGCTTAAGCGAGATGGCCTCACTGACTAAAGGCTTAAGGGAGATGGCCTCACTGACTTAAGGCTTAAGGGGGATGGCCTAACTGACTTAAGGCTTAAGCGAGATGGCCTCACTGACTAAAGGCTTAAGAGAGATGGCCTCACTGACTTAAGGCTTAAGGGGGGTTGCCTCACTGACTTAAGGGGGATTGCCTCACTGACTTAAGGCTTGAGGGAGATGGCCTCACTGACTGAAGGCTTAAGGGAGATGGCCTCACTGACTTAAAGGGGATTGCCTCACTGACTTAAGGCTTGAGGGGGATGGCCTCATTGACTGAAGGCTTAAGGGACATGGCCTCACTGACTTAGGGCTTAAGGGAGATGGCCTCACTGACTGAAGGCTTAAGGGAGATGGCCTCACTGACTTAAAGGGGATTGCCTCACTGACTTAAGGCTTGAGGGGGATGGCCTCACTGACTTAAGGCTTAAGGGACATGGCCTCACTGACTTAGGGCTTAAGGGAGATGGCCGCACTGACTGAAGGCTTAAGGGAGATGGCCTCACTGACTTAAGGCTTAAGGGAGATGGCCTCACTGACTTAAGGCTTAAGGGAGATGGCCTCACTGACTTAAGGCTTAAGGGAGATGGCCTCACTGACTTAAGGCTTAAGGGAGATGGCCTCACTGACTTAAGGCTTAAGGGAGATGGCCTCACTGACTAAAGGCTTAAGGGAGATGGCCTCACTGACTGAAGGCTTAATGGAGATGGCCTCACTGACTTAAGGCTTAAGGGAGATGGCCTCACTGACTTAAGGCTTAAGGGAGATGGCCTCACTGACTTAAGGCTTAAGGGAGATGGCCTCACTGACTTAAGGCTTAAGGGAGATGGCCTCACTGACTTAAGGCTTGAGGGAGATGGCCTCACTGACTTAAGGCTTAAGGGAGATGGCCTCACTGACTTAAGGCTTAAGGGAGATGGCCTCACTGACTTAAGGCTTAAGCGAGATGGCCTCACTGACTAAAGGCTTAAGAGAGATGGCCTCACTGACTTAAGGCTTAAGGGGGGTTGCCTCACTGACTTAAGGGGGATTGCCTCACTGACTTAAGGCTTGAGGGAGATGGCCTCACTGACTGAAGGCTTAAGGGAGATGGCCTCACTGACTTAAAGGGGATTGCCTCACTGACTTAAGGCTTGAGGGGGATGGCCTCATTGACTGAAGGCTTAAGGGACATGGCCTCACTGACTTAGGGCTTAAGGGAGATGGCCTCACTGACTGAAGGCTTAAGGGAGATGGCCTCACTGACTTAAAGGGGATTGCCTCACTGACTTAAGGCTTGAGGGGGATGGCCTCACTGACTTAAGGCTTAAGGGACATGGCCTCACTGACTTAGGGCTTAAGGGAGATGGCCGCACTGACTGAAGGCTTAAGGGAGATGGCCTCACTGACTTAAGGCTTAAGGGAGATGGCCTCACTGACTTAAGGCTTAAGGGAGATGGCCTCACTGACTTAAGGCTTAAGGGAGATGGCCTCACTGACTTAAGGCTTAAGGGAGATGGCCTCACTGACTTAAGGCTTAAGGGAGATGGCCTCACTGACTAAAGGCTTAAGGGAGATGGCCTCACTGACTGAAGGCTTAATGGAGATGGCCTCACTGACTTAAGGCTTAAGGGAGATGGCCTCACTGACTTAAGGCTTAAGGGAGATGGCCTCACTGACTTAAGGCTTAAGGGAGATGGCCTCACTGACTTAAGGCTTAAGGGAGATGGCCTCACTGACTTAAGGCTTGAGGGAGATGGCCTCACTGACTTAAGGCTTAAGGGAGATGGCCTCACTGACTTAAGGCTTAAGGGAGATGGCCTCACTGACTTAAGGCTTAAGGGAGATGGCCTTACTGACTTAAGGCGTAAGGGAGATGGCCTCACTGACTAAAGGCTTAAGGGACATGGCCTCACTGACTTAAGGCTTGAGGGACATGGCCTCACTGACTTAAGGCTTAAGGGAGATGGCCTTACTGACTTAAGGCGTAAGGGAGATGGCCTCACTGACTAAAGGCTTAAGGGACATGGCCTCACTGACTTAAGGCTTGAGGGACATGGCCTCACTGACTTAAGGCTTAAGGGAGATGGCCTTACTGACTTAAGGCTTAAGGGAGATGGCCTCACTGACTAAAGGCTTAAGGGACATGGCCTCACTGACTTAAGGCTTAAGGGACATGGCCTCACTGACTTAAGGCTTAAGGGAGATGGCCTCACTGACTTAAGGCTTAAGGGAGATGGCCTCACTGACTTAAGGCTTAAGGGAGATGGCCTCACTGACTAAAGGCTTAAGGGACATGGCCTCACTGACTTAAGGCTTAAGGGACATGGCCTCACTGACTTAAGGCTTAAGGGACATGGCCTCACTGACTTAAGGCTTAAGGGACATGGCCTTACTGACTTAAGGCTTAAGGGACATGGCCTCACTGACTTAAGGCTTAAGGGAGATGGCCTCACTGACTTAAGGCTTAAGGGAGATGGCCTCACTGACTAAAGGCTTAAGGGACATGGCCTCACTGACGGCCACAGTACAGCGCGTGGTCAGTCGCCTGGTCGATAGAAACAATCTCGGCTAGAAAAACAATATTCTCTTCTTATTATTCTTCGTTCAGGGCCAAAATTGATTTCCCGTCACTCCTGACACCATAGAACACCCCCCCCCCACACCACCCCGTACCACCCCGTACCACCCCATACCACCCCATACCACCACATACCACCCCACCCCACCCCATACAACCCCACACCACTCCACACCACACCATACCACCCCATACCACACCATACCACCCCACACCACCCCATACCACACCATACCACCCCACACCACCCCACCCCATACCACCCCATACAACCCCACCCCACCCCATACCACCCCATACAACCCCACCCCATACCACCCCACCCCATACCACCCCACCCCATACCACACCACCCCACCCCATACCACCCCACACCACCCCATACCACACCATACCACCCAACCCCACCCCATACCACCCCACCCCATACCACACCATACCACCCCACCCCATACCACCCCATACCACCCCATACAACACCATACCACCCCACCCTACCCCATACCACCCCACATCAGCCCATACCACCCCACACCAACCCAAACCACCCCATACGACCCCACCCACCCACCCCCCCATACCATCCCATACCACCCCATACCACCCCATACAACCCCACACCACTCCACACCACACCATACCACCCCATACCACACCATACCACCCCACACCACCCCATACCACCCCGTACCACCCCATACCACCCCATACCACCACATACCACCCCACCCCACCCCATACAACCCCACACCACTCCACACCACACCATACCACCCCATACCACACCATACCACCCCACACCACCCCATACCACACCATACCACCCCACACCACCCCACCCCATACCACCCCATACAACCCCACCCCACCCCATACCACCCCATACAACCCCACCCCATACCACCCCACCCCATACCACCCCACCCCATACCACACCACCCCACCCCATACCACCCCACACCACCCCATACCACACCATACCACCCAACCCCACCCCATACCACCCCACCCCATACCACACCATACCACCCCACCCCATACCACCCCATACCACCCCATACAACACCATACCACCCCACCCTACCCCATACCACCCCACATCAGCCCATACCACCCCACACCAACCCAAACCACCCCATACGACCCCACCCACCCACCCCCCCATACCATCCCATACCACCCCATACCACCCCATACAACCCCATACCACCCCACACCACCCCACCCCCACATCTCACCATCCCCCCCCCGTCTCCCCCGCCATCCCACACATCTCACCAACCCCCGTCCTCCCCCACATCTCACCAACCCCTGCCATCCCCCACATCTCACCAACCCTCGCCCTCCCCCACGACTCCCCCCCCCCACTTCCACTACGACCGCCCCCCCCCCCTCACCTTAAGACTGACGGTCGTCGCTTCCTCACTGCCTTGGACGTCGATCTGCGGGGAAGCCTAGGAGTAAAAAATGACACACAAGCATGAGTATCTTAAACATCATGGCGACTGGCAGACCAGTTAACAGAAGCGCTCCAATTATAATACAACAATGGCGGCTGTTATAACAAGCGCTCCAATTATAAGACAATACTGGCGGCTGTTATAACAAGCGCTCCAATTATAACACAATAATGGCGACTGTTAGAACAAGCGCTCCAATTATAAGACAATAATGGCGGCTGTTATAACAAGCGCTCTAATTATAACACAATAATGGCGGCTGTTAGAACAAGCGCTCCAATTATAACACAATAATGGCGGCTGTTATAACAAGCGCTCCAATTATAACAATAATGGCGGCTGTTAGAACAAGCGCTCCAATTATAAGACAATAATGGCGGCTGTTATAACAAGCGCTTCAATTATAACACAATAATGGCGGCTGTTAGAACAAGCGCTCCAATTATAAGACAATACTGGCGGCTGTTATAACAAGCGCTCCAATTATAACACAATAATGGCGACTGTTAGAACAAGCGCTCCAATTATAAGACAATAATGGCGGCTGTTATAACAAGCGCTCCAATTATAACACAATAATGGCGGCTGTTAGAACAAGCGCTCCAATTATAACACAATAATGGCGGCTGTTATAACAAGCCCTCCAATTATAACACAATAATGGCGGCTGTTAGAACAAGCGCTCCAATTATAAGACAATAATGGCGGCTGTTATAACAAGCGCTTCAATTATAACACAATAATGGCGGCTGTTAGAACAAGCGCTCCAATTATAAGACAATAATGGCGGCTGTTATAACAAGCGCTCCAAGTATAAGACAATAATGGCGGCTGTTATAACAAGCGCTCCAATTATAAGACAACAATGGTGGCTGTTATAACAAGCGCTCCAATTATAAGACAACAATGGTGGCTGTTATAACAAGCGCTCCGATTATAAGACAACAATGGTGGCTGTCATAAGAAGCGCCCCGGTAGTGAAGCAAAAATGGCGGTTTAGGCGATTAGAGTAATAATGAATCTCGTTCAAACCCTCCCACCACGTGGACATGTGCCATTAACCAAGTATCTCTTCAGAAACACCAAGCGTTAGCTCCAGGTACAATGTTTTATTTGCTCCCCCCCCCCCCCCCCCGCCTGGCTCCCTATGGCCAATTGTTAGGTGTGGGAGGCCTTTAATGGAGCTGCCTTGACCACTTAAAGACGTGTCTGGCTTCAGACAGCGCTAATAACAGGCCCAGCAGCCTTCACGAAACTCAATAACACCCTCCAACACGAGAGGACGCCCACTCTGTGACGTCAGACGCTGAGGGCCAGCAACGTTTACTGCCAGTCGGATCCCGGAACACAAACTACTGTGAGGCGCCCTCTAGCGGGGGGTGGGGGCCGACTGCAAGATGAACAGTCTGGAGAGAAACAAGTACTGGTGGGCCAGGCTATAAGGGGGGGGGGGTGTTATGACCGGCCAGTCAATGAGCAGTGACAGGCTATAGGGGGGGGGGTGTCATGACCGGCAAGTCAATGAGCAGTGACAGGCTATGGGGGGGGGGGTGTAATGACCGGCAAGTCAATGAGCAGTGACAGGCTATAGGGGGGGGGGGGGGTGTCATGACCGGCAAGTCAATGAGCAGTGACAGGCTATAGGGGGGGGGGGGTGTCATGACCGGCAAGTCAATGAGCAGTGACAGGCTATAGGGGGAGGGGGGTGTCACGTCCGGCAAGTCAATGAGCAGTGACAGGCTATAGGGGGGGGGGGGGGTGTCATGACCGGCAAGTCAATGAGCAGTGACAGGCTATAGGGGGGGGGGGTGTCATGACCGGCACGTCAATGAGCAGTGACAGGCTATAGGGGGAGGGGGGTGTCACGTCCGGCAAGTCAATGAGCAGTGACAGGCTATAGGGGGAGGGGGGTGTCACGTCCGGCAAGTCAATGAGCAGTGACAGGCTATAGGGGGAGGGGGGTGTCACGTCCGGCAAGTCAATGAGCAGTGACAGGCTATAGGGGGGGGGGGTGTCATGACCGGCAAGTCAATGAGCAGTGACAGGCTATAGGGGGGGGGGGTGTCATGACCGGCAAGTCAATGAGCAGTGACAGGCTATAGGGGGAGGGGGGGTGTCACGTCCGGCAAGTCAATGAGCAGTGACAGGCTATAGGGGGGGGGGGTGTCATGACCGGCAAGTCAATGAGCAGTGACAGGCTATAGGGGGAGGGGGGTGTCACGTCCGGCAAGTCAATGAGCAGTGACAGGCTATAGGGGGGGGGGGTGTCATGACCGGCAAGTCAATGAGCAGTGACAGGCTATAGGGGGGGGGGTGTCATGACCGGCAAGTCAATGAGCAGTGACAGGCTATAGGGGGAGGGGGGTGTCACGTCCGGCAAGTCAATGAGCAGTGACAGGCTATAGGGGGGGGGGGTGTCATGACCGGCAAGTCAATGAGCAGTGACAGGCTATAGGGGGAGGGGGGTGTCATGACCGGCAAGTCAATGAGCAGTGACAGGCTATAGGGGGGGGGGGGTGTCATGACCGGCAAGTCAATGAGCAGTGACAGGCTATAAGGGGGGGGGGGGGGGTGTCATGACCGGCAAGTCAATGAGCAGTGACAGGCTATAGGGGGGGGGTGTCATGACCGGCAAGTCAATGAGCAGTGACAGGCTATAGGGGGGGGGGTGTCATGACCGGCAAGTCAATGAGCAGTGACAGGCTATAGGGGGGGGGAGGGTGTCATGACCGGTAAGTCAATGAGCAGTGACAGGCTATAGGGGGGAGGGTGTCACGTCCTGCAAGTCAATGAGCAGTGACAGGCTATAGGGGGAGGGTTGAAGGGGCCATGTCTAGTCTAGGGGACGGTACGGGGTGTGTCTGGTGGTCTGTTTGGATATATATATGGGAGAGTCTCGTCCATGGGGTACCTATGACATTCTCTATGGGAGGTATCTATGGCATTCTCTATGGGAGGTATCTATGGCAATTAATTGGTACACAATTACTAGCCTAATTGTCAGGTCAAGGCAAGGTCAAGCCGACCAAGAGCGGTGGGAAGTGACATAGAACAGTAGAAAGAGAACAATGGGTATATAGAGCAGTGGAAAGAGAAGAACTGACAGGCTGTACACAGGGCTGACAGGCTGTACACAGGGCTGAGAGGCTGTATACAGGACTGACAGGCTGTACACAGGGCTGACAGGCTGTACACAGGACTGAGAGGCTGTACACAGGGATGACAGGCTGTACACAGGGCTGACAGGCTGTACAAGGGCTGACAGGCTCTACACAGGGCTGACAGGCTGTACACAGGGCTGACAGGCTGTAAACAGGGCTGAGAGGCTGTATACAGGGCTGACAGACTGTACACAGGGCTGAGAGGCTGTATACAGAGCTGACAGGCTGTACACAGGGCTGACAGGCTGTACACAGGGCTGACAGGCTGTATACAGGGCTGACAGGCTGTACACAGGGCTGAGAGGCTGTATACAGGGCTGACAGACTGTACACAGGGCTGAGAGGCTGTATACAGGGCTGACAGGATGTACACAGGGCTGACAGGCTGTATACAGGGCTGCAGGCTGTACACAGGGCTGAGAGGCTGTATACAGGGCTGACAGGATGTACACAGGGCTGGCAGGCTGTACACAGGGCTGACAGGCTGTATACAGGGCTGCCAGGCTGTATAGGGGGCTGACAGGCTGTACACAGAGCTGACAGGCTGTACACAGGGCTGACAGGATGTACACAGGGCTGATAGGCTGTATACAGGGCTGACAGGCTGTACACAGGACTGACAGGCTGTACGCAGGGCTGATAGGCTGTACACAGGGGTGACAGGCCGTACACAGGGCTGACAGGATGTACACAGGACTGATAGGCTGTACACAGGGCTGACAGGCTGTACACAGGGCTGACAGGATGTACACAGGGCTGACAGGCTGTACACAGGGCTGACAGGATGTACACAGGGCTGATAGGCTGTACACAGGACTGATAGGCTGTACACAGGGCTGACAGGCTGTACACAGGGTGACAGGCTGTACAGGGGACTGAAAGGCTGTACACAGGACTAACAGGCTGTACAAGGGGCTCACAGGCTGTAAAGGGGGCTGACAGGCTGTACAGGGGGCTGACAGGCTGTACAGGGGGCTGACAGGCTGTACAGGGGGCTGACAGGCTGTACAGGGGGCTGATAGGCTGTACACAGGGCTGACAGGCTGTACACAGGGCTGACAGGCTGTACAGGGGGGCTGACAGGCTGTACACAGGGCTGACAGGCTGTACACAGGCTGACAGGCTGTACAGGGGGCTCACAGGCTATATACAGGGCTGACAGGCTGTACACAGGGCTCACAGGCTATATACAGGGCTGACAGGCTGTACACAGGGCTGACATGCCGTACACAGGGGCTGACAGGCTGTACAGGGGCCTGACAGGCTGTACGCAGGGCTGACAGGCTGTACACAGGGGTGACAGGCCGTACACAGGGCTGACAGGATGTACACAGGACTGATAGGCTGTACACAGGGCTGACAGGCTGTACACAGGGCTGACAGGCTGTACACAGGGCTGACAGGCTGTACACAGGGCCTGACAGGATGTACACAGGGCTGATAGGCTGTACACATGGCTG